>CAUYLG010029642.1:0-116800 GCA_963573385.1 Cacajao melanocephalus | reverse complement strand
TGGGAAGAAATGCCAGATATAGGTGAAGGGGAGGAAAGCAGCAAATCACACTGCCACGTGTGTACCTATGCAACAATCTTGCATGTTCTTCACATGTACCCCAAAACCTAAAATACAATAAAAATTAAAAAAAAAAAGAATAAGGATACAGTTTTCTAGTGAAAATTGGGGACTTCCCCGCTCCCAGCCTCCAACAAAGTAAACATTTCTTAGAGCAAATGGACTACACTTTCTGAAGTAATTCTGAATTTGGCCCTATATTTGACTCTGCAGTCTGATAAGGGAAATGGGGTTAGTGGGCAGACACCCTTGTTTGCACACACGAGTCTGGATACAGAGCCAGGCAGGATCATCTAGGAAAGCAGGGAGGAATTAGAGGCTGAGGAAGGCACTGATTTTTAAGAGCTTTCTTGGTGGAGTAATAGATTTCAGGGAGAGAGACTGCTCTGTCAAGTGCTGCGTCTTAAATGGAGCCGACTGCGGAGAGGAGCTGGCGGTGCTGCCCGGGGAGTCTCTTGTCTTTGGGAGAGGGTGTTTCACAGCCACCTGCCTTTCCTCACCACAGCTCACAGCAACTTCCAGAATTTCCGACGGTCTCCTTGGAGGCTTAGAGAAATGTGTGCTGAAGGTGAGGAGTCACTCAATCACTGGCAGCCAGGCAGAGGTGACTGATGTGGGAAATGTGCTCCAGTTGCAGTGGGGCTTGCAAGGCGGCTGCCTGGGTATCCTCTGCAGAGGGCTCGCCGGCTCACAACAGATGAGTCACTTGCCTGTAGCGGCGGCCATGGCTCTGGCCCAGACTCTTCTCTATTTTCTTATGCGAGTAAAGGTTGTTGTATTGCACAGTAGATGAACCACATCTGGGGATTCTGGACTTGGCCCAGCCCTCTCTTCTTGTGGAACCATGGGTCACCCATTTACCACCTCTGGGCCTCAGTTTTCTCACATGCAAAATCAGGGTTGAAGCCGGGCACGGTGACTCACGTCTGTAATTCCAGCACTTTGGAAGGCCGAGGAAGGCAGATCACTTGAGGTCAGGAGTTTGAGATCAGCCTGGCCAACATGGTGAAACTTCATCTCTACTAAAAATACAAAAAATTAGCTAGATGTGGTGGCTCATGCCTGTAATCCCAGCTACTCGGGAGGCCGAGGCAGGACAATCCCTTGAACCCGGGAGACGGAGGTTGCGGTGAACCGAGATCACACCACTGCACTCCAGTCTGGGAGACAGAGTGAGACTCTGTCTCAAAACAAACAAACAACAGCAAAAACTAAAACCAGAGTCAGGGTTGGGCTTGATGGTCCCTATCAGTAGCAGAGTACCCTGGTGTGGCACTTTGACTTGTAGATAAATGGGTTTTTCATTGCTGCAGTTTCAAACCTTCAGCTTCTCTAGTATCCCCTGCCACTGGTGTATTATTTCATACAAACCAGAGAGGCCATTAGGTGAGAATGCCTTCATCTTCACTCCCTCCCACCTCTGAGAGCCCTTCTGTTTCCTTTTGAGCTTCTTCCTGTTTCCTTCTGTCATCCTTCTGCTCTCTAGACCCTGAGGGGGTTTCTCTTCTCTTCTAAGGTGACTTCCTACTGGACTCTTGACACCCCCACCCCTAACTCTGCCCTTGGGAACTTGATGCCCCCCCACCCTGTCTTGTTCCCTGCTTCTTTTCTCATAGTCCGTCTTATTTCTACCTCACCTCCTTATAATCCACATCCAAACAAGCCCAGATCTCCCCAAAACCCCATGCCTCCCCTTTGACCAAAAAGAACTCTATAGAGCATCAGAAGAAGAATTACTAAAAATATATGTTTAAAATAAGTGGCCTTAGTAGTAACCTCTGAGAATGAGAATGCTCATTGTCTAATAAGTTAATAAAAATTAGTTGACAGTCAATGGTGACAAGAAGAGAGCGAGACAAGTTTGCACTTCTGTACCTCAAAACGAAAACTCTGAAAAAGCAGTTTGTCTCTTTGACCTGGCAGTTCCAGCCTAAGAGTCTAACAACATCAAAAAGACAAATGCATTTGTAATAATGGCCATGATGAAAGATGGAAGGATATTGGAGCATTTGAAGTGAAAAAAGGGATGTAAAATTCATCCTGTGGTGGGACCTCTCCCCTTTTCCCGTGCCATGTGGGTGGGTATAGATGCACTGGGGGAAAATATGGCTGGAAGGAACACTAGGAATGTCTTTTTTTTCCTTTTTATCTTTTGAAATTTCCTACATGAGCTTGTATTACATTTTGTTGGCAGAAAATCAGATTTATAACCATCCTTCTTCCCACATAACCGTCTTCCCTCCCATTCAGCCTCAGGCGTTGACCTTTGGCTTCAGGCATTGATCTTTGGCTTGGTTCGGTCAGCTCTGCTGGGAAGGTCCCTGGGGCCCCCTGTCTCCCAAGGCCCCTGGGACCTCTTGCCTCACCAAGGTGAGGGTTCACCAGTTCTGTCCCCCAGCCTCTGCAGTCCCTCTTCTCTGGCTTCTGTGTCTGCCAGTTTCCTGTCCCCCCATTGCCTGTTTCCCTATTCTCTTGAAGAATCTTTTTACTCTGCTTAGACCTGAGATACGATGTTCTCCAGAGTGCTGCTCTTATGGTGGCTTTCCTGGCCTGACACCTGTGAACGATCAGGCTGGGACAGAGGATTCCGTTTCCCAGTCCCTCCTCCCGCGTGGCTGACTGTGGCGTAGACAGGGGTGTCGTAGGTAGCCTGCCACACAGGATGGCTCCCTCTCTGCTCTCCTGTTTTCCCTGATCACGGCGGGCTCCCTGAGGAACCACTTCCCCTCTCGTCTGTGTTGCTCTCCTAGCTTAGGTGGCCCCTTCTCCTGTTGTTCTCAACTTTGGCAGCACCTTGGCACCATCCAGGGAGCTTTAGAGTCCTGAGGCATGGGTCCCCTCGGGCAGTTTTAAGGTGACTGATTGGATGGACAAGTAGGGAAGCTCCCAGCTGAGTCTGCCGGCAGCCACACCAAGGACCCTCTCTCTTGTCTGTGTTGTGCCTTGTTGTAGACGGTCACACACTTAGAACAGCCCATGCCTAGAGTTCTGGGCCTTGGGGCTCAGGAATGGGGCCAGGCCTTCCTGCTGAGCAACCCCACTGACACAGGCACTGATTTGGCAGCTGGAGAAGTGGGAGTGAATGGCAATAGGCCAAGTGGGAAGCCTGTGTCTGCACTGGCCACCGTGCCCCAGGTGGGTCTAGCCCAAGGAGACCTCCTGCCTTGACTTTTCCTTACTGGGCTGTGCCTACCTTGTGAAAACCCCAGTAAAATCAACCCAGTGGCTGCTTGGCCAGACAGTCGGGACATGTTTCCCGAGCCCTGCTCTGGGCTCAGAGGTTTGGAAGCTGCAACTGGGCCTTGATCTTCTTTTCCAGTAATGTCCTCAGACTGGGGTGTGGCAAGCTCAGAGAAGGTAGGTACCCTCACTCTGTGGCCCAAATAGAGCAATAGGGCCTTTTTCTTCTGCTTCAGAATATCTATTCTCGCAAAGGGAACTAACATCCAAAAACCTCACAGAATTGCATTAGGAAATCAGGAATTGCAGCCAAAGGGACTCTTGTCCTCTGTGTGAGGCTGAGTGGGACTGCTGTGAGTCATGGTTCTGTTATTCTGAGTGTTTGAGACTATTAAGGAAATTGAATGTAGAGTGTCGTGATTTGTGAGAACAATGAAATAGGCTGTTCATATTCCTGTAGCATCAGCAGCAGATGAGATGGGAGGTGTTGTCTTTCAGGCAGACAATTGAGAGCAGGCTATTGCCTAGTGCAGGTGCCTTGTAAGGGCTGAGGAAAGCTTCTTGGGGAGGTCTGAGCAGTAGCCGAGAGGCCTGCAGATCCCCCTCAGGAGAGGGACCCATCAGCAACTTCCAGTCCTGGGCCGGAGACGGTGTCAGCCGCACCCTGCGTGGATCCTCAGACCCCTGCGTGCTTTTGCAGCCCTGAGACTCTGTGTGCTCGGTCTCCTTCTGTTCACCCCTTACCAGATATTCCAGGGCACATGCTGGGGTGCCTGTCCTTTCTTCTTGCCTGGAGTGTGTGGTGGCAAATGAGGAAGGGATTTACATATTCTCCTAGTGTGCATTCCAGCCAGGGAGGCCAATGAACAGGAAATGCTCATGAAAAAAGTCAGACGGGGCAGATGTCATACAGGTAATTAACACCATGGGATCATGTAGTGGAGAATGACAGAGAACGATTTTTATGTTTGGTGGCCGGGCAACATTTTTAAAGAGATGGCGTCTAAGCTGAGAGCTGAAGATGTGAGTGGTAAGGAGGGGCCAGGGAGGCAAAGATCGGGGCGGATCGCCTGGTGCAGGGGGACTAAGGAGAGACTGAGCGTGGTGTTTTCAAAGAACCCCAGGGTGGCCTGAATGGTTTTGCAATCCAGGAATGGAGTTTGGGACATATTCTGTGTGCACTGGGAAGTCATCGAAAGGCTGTAATCAGGACAATACGTGATCTGGTTTGCTTTAGAAAGATCTTGAGTGAGTAAATAAATGAGTGAGTGGTGAGTGAGAGAGGCTTAGACACCAGTAGAGCTGGTGCCGCCCCATATGTGGCACAACAGCAGGAGCACTTGGTGGTTCTGTTTGCCCTGCCCTGCTCATATGCTCACAGGTGAAGTTTTTGCCACCAACAGTGGTCATTAGACAGTGTGTTGGGTGATTGTTGCAAGGGTATTTTCTCTATTGGTCCTAGATTGCCTAGAATCTTGATAGAAAGAATAGTTTTCCTTGAATTTAAAATTCAGCAAATCCTCTGTAGTTATTTTTTCTGTTTTCCTTGTACTGTTTGAAGGATGTACTATTTATGGACTGCAAAACAATAGATTCTAATCTGAGCTGGAGATAAAACATGAGGGGAGCATAAAACATTTAAGAAGTACACACGAGGTACAACAAAGCAAGATGCAAAAGCTTCTTCAGAAAAATGTGCACATTTTGCATCTAGGAGCAGCTTAGAAAAGCGACATAGAGCAGAATTGTCCTAATATATAAACCTCAGGTAGTATTACGAAAGTAAATACTATATTCAGTCTTCAGGCAAACCGTCAGTACTGGTTTTCACCCACGAATGCAGTTCTGTCTTCCTGTTATGTTGGAACTGCCCCAGAACAAATGCCAAATGTGAGATTGAAAATTAAATTTATAAGGCCCTAAGCTGTGTGGAACTGTTTTTAAGATGAGAGCTGTTCCACCTAATAGTTGCTATAGGAGTAAGCTAGCAGGATGAGGAAAACCCAAGAATGCCGGTTAGTAGGAGAAGGTATTGGAGTTTCTGTTAGGCAAACACAGGGAGGAAATATGGAGATGGTATTATCTGCAGCACTGAAAATCACAGCCTCCAGAGACAGTAGTCAAAGTCACTCAAAACCTCAATGCCTGGGCCCTTGAGACAGCCTGTGGCCCAGGGCAGGTGCCCCTCCTGCTGCTGGCCTTGGAGGGGTGGCCTGATAACAGCCCTTCCTGCCTAGGCCAGGGGAGATTTTACATACCTTTCCTACTGCAACCTGTGCCATCATCATATTCTGCAGGGTGTGGACACAAGTTAGAAGCAAGATAAGGTTGGCTGGCCCTGAGCTTGCCCTTGGGTTTCAGACTTGAGCAGGTACCAGTGTCTCTATGGAGGGGAGCACAGTTCTTGTTGTCTTTCTTGTTGGATGGCATCCCCTTTAAATGTTTTGTCCTGTTGTCTGGGCAGCCCTGTGCTGAGGGACCCATTGCTGAGCAGAGTCTGCCCAGCTCTCAGCAGATGGAAGGAGAGCCCCTGTGCCATCTCACTGGACGCTCCCCTGCAGGGGCCCAGTTGGGTTCTTGCCATGTGGCCTCAGTGCTCCTGGTGAATGTATAGCTCTTGTCTCTCCAGGGTCATCTTGTTGGCTGCTCTGAGGTTTTCAGACCACAGAGAAGGGAGAAGAGCTGTCCACTGCCATGGTCAAGGTGAGGCCCATGCCTGTGGTCATTCCTTCTGTCCCCAGCTTGGGGACAGTGTCAACCTCTACTGTAAATGGATTTCCCTCTTGGTGCTTGCATGTAATTTTTCTTTCTTTGTGGTTTTAGTCTGGATATTCAGACCCTCAGAGTCTAGCAAAATAATTTGCGCATTCATTCTTCCTATGTGGGTTGATTATTTTCCTTTCTAAGTGTCAACTAGGAATAAAAAGTGAGTTAATTTTTTATTTTTTTGGACAAACTGCACCTCTAGCTTGATGTTATTATCAGAACTTGGGCTTTGAGGAGATAAATTTAAGTCTATATATAAAATAACTTTAAGAGTTTTCATATTTGCTTCTTATCGCTTGAACTGAGACCATATTTGTTAAGATTTCCCTCAGAAGTTGGCCACAATAAATATCTTAACAAATTCAGGAAATTCATTGTAAGTCATCATTTTTGCTATAATTCCTGAACTTTCAGATTTTCTGGTTCAGGTTGCCTCAGGGGACTCTCAGATCTTTTATGGAGTTTGTAAATCCATTATGAGAGATTGAATCTAGAGTACTTAACACTTGAAATCTAGAGTCCTTAATGCAATTCTGAGCATCCTTTACTGGACTCAGGAAATCCTTTGAGGGAACAAACAAAATACCATTATAATAAAAGTCTCTAAGTTGGCTTGTTCACAAAAAAACCAGTGTGGTGAAGCAAAAGAAATCATGAATTTTTGAAATCAGGACACCTGGGTTCATACTTCAGTTTTACACCTAGGACTGTGACAACATTGGGCAAGTTACTTAGCTTCTTTGACTTCTGTTTCTTCATTTGTAAGTGGGAGGATGCCTACTTTGCAGGGTGGTTGTGAGGTTGAAGGAGGCTGCCTTAGGCTTTTCAGGCTGCTGAAACAAAATTCCATCAACGCAGTGGCTTACAAGCAGTAGCAACTTATTTCCCACAGTTCTAGAGGCTGGACATGCAAGATCAAGGCACTGGCACATTTGTTGTCTGGTGAAGACTGGCTTCCTCATTCACAGACAGTGCCTCCTCACTGTGTCCTCACTTGGTAGAGTGGGCAAGGCAACTCTCTGAGGCTTCTTTTTTTTTTTTTTTTTTTTTTTGAGACGAAGTTTTGCTCTTGTTGCCCAGGCTGGAGTGCAATGACATGATCCTGGCTCACAGCAACCTCCACCTCTTGAGTTCAAGCGATTCTCCTGCCTTGGTCTCCCAAGTAGCTGGGATTACAGGTGCATGCCACCACACCCAGCTAAGTTTTGTATTTTTGGTAGAGATGGGGTTTCATCATGTTTGGTCAGGCTGTCTCGAACTCCTGACCTCGTGATCTGCCCACCTCAGCCTCCTAAAATGCTGGGATTACAGATGTGAGCCACAGCACCAGGACTCTGAGGCCTCTTTTATAAGGCACTGATCCCATTCATGAGGGCTCCACCCTCACAACCCAGTCACCTCCCCAAAGGCCTCAGCTCCTAATAGCATTATTTTGGAGGTTAGGATTTAACATGTGACTTTTGGGGTGACACATGCATTCAATCCTTTGCATAGTCCAAGGAATATTATGCCTAACAGGATGGCTGGAAAGTGTAGATGCTCCACCACTGTAGTCCCCTCCAGCCTTCCCTTCCACACAGCAGCCAGTGTATCTGCCTGCAAGTATCTCATTTGATACCTGTGTGTGGAGTTAATGTGCCTGGTGGAATTGCCCTGGCTTGTCCTGAGGCTGGATGTCTCTGTTCAGATGGAGTGGGAGGCAGTGGGGATACTGGGGTAGAAACAATACCTGAGCCTGGAGAACCTCGCTTGCTCTGAATTGAACTGGAGTCAGACGCCCTGGCTCATCTCCATGCTTCTGTTCTGACAACGATGCTGGGGGTGTCTTCCTTCCATTGGATGAGTGTATTTGACACAGGCTTGATGTCAGGACTCCTCTGACTTAAGGTTCCAGGCCAATGCTGCAGCTCAGCCATGAGGAAGAGTTCCCAGAGCATGAGGAGGACTCATGTTGCAGGATGCTCATTAGTTTCTTTCTGGTCGGACCTTCACTTTTTGAGATGATGTGACATCTTTCCTGTAATCACAACTACACTCAGCTGTAAAATCATTTTAATTCTTTGTTTTCCCATATCTGGGGGACTATAGTCCCATAAGTATATGGATATTATCCAGAGACATGAAACATGAAGGTTGGGTTTGCAGAGGACAAGGGAGCCGTGAGATAACAGAGAACAGAATGAGGCCACACCCCACAAGATGGCCACAGGTTTGGTGCTGCAGTGAGTCCTTAAGTCCTTAAGTCCTGCACCAAGGATGGCTTTCAAGAGCTTTCTTGAGCCCTTTCTCCAAATCCCCACAGCCCCTTCCACGTACCCCCTACTAGTCTCTTAATCAGTCTGCTTCCTAAGTAACACAGCACACTTCAAAGGCCAGCTGAGCTCCCAGACGAGCCTCGCACATCACGGCTCCTGACCCTTCCTCTGAAGACACTTCCTGGAAGTTTTTTTGCAAAACCATTCTTCTTTCCACCTTAGACCAGCGTGGGTAGTCACGTGTCAGTCCAGCCTGCTGTACTCCTCCTGTGCAGAAACTCTCGCCTGGTTACACTTGGTAGCCTCTCTTTATAAACAAAGGCATCAGCGTCCTTAACACCTCACAGTTGACAGACTGGCTGCATTAGCTCTTCCTTTGTTAGTTTCTGATTGCCAGCGAAGGGGAACATCTTTATATTTTTTTCCTAATCGATTTGGATTTGCTGCATAGCCGACAACCCAAAAGAGGCTTAAAATAATACTCATTTATTTAGCACACAGTTCTGTGCGTTGGCTGGGATTACTAGGGCAGCAAAGATGGCCTGGGTTCCTCTCCACATTGTCTCTTATCCCCCAAAGGCTAGCCTGGGCTTCTTCACATAGTAGACTGAGGGTCCCAATAAGCAACAAGAATAGGCGGACTCCAATGTGCAAGCACTTTTTAAACTTCCATCTGCATCATAATTGTTGTCTCATTAGCCAGAGGAAGTCACAGGGCCGCCAAATCTAGAGGTAACTTTGGATGGAATGTTCCCACAGCCTGGATCCGGGGGACATGAATCAATTGGAGGCTGTTACTGTACAATCAGCCACAGTGTCCACTGCCTGTTTTCTTTTGATTTTTGATCTTTCATATTAGCAGGAATTCTTTGATCGCTATATGTGTTGATTTCAGATGAATAGGAGTTCTTAATTTCAATAAACAAGGTTGCTTCTATCAGTCTTTCTCCTTTCTAATGTGTTCATTTTGGCTATTGTTTTAACAATCTTCCCCACCCTTGAAGCCATACAGATATTCTTTTGTATTGTTTCCTGAAAGTTTTATGGTTTGCATCTTGTGGTTACGTGTTATCGTCCTCATTCTTTTCCTTTTGGTAGGATAATTGAGAAGCATTTTTATTAGGTAAATTCCATTTTCTCACCACATCAAGGTCATTTATGTAGGCCTGCTCTGCAAGTGACCTTTTCCATGTGAAATTAAATGAATGTTACTACCCTATAGTTAATTCCAGTCTAAGACAATTGCAATGCAGACAGAAACCTTGAGACATTAATCGACCAAACATGTATATTAAATAAGTTTGAATATTTAAGTGCAAGCAGATAATTAGTACATTTGGTGAGTGAAGAGAAAAATGAAGTACTGCATTTCCTTCTTTTTTTAAGAGACTGGGTCTTGCTCTGTCACCCAGGCTGGAATGCAGTGATGTGATCATGGCTCACTGCAGCCTCCAGCTCCTGAGCTCAAGTGATCCTCCTACTTCAGCCTCCTGAGTAGCTGGGACTACAGGTGCATGCACCATGCCCGGCTAATTTTTAATTTTTTGTAGAGACAGCATCTCACTATGTTGCCTGGCTGTTCTTCAACTCCTGGCCTCAAGTGGTTTCCCTGTCTTGGCCTCTCAAAGGATTGACTGCAGGTGTGGGCCACCACGCCTGGCCAAAAACTACATTCTTTAACTTGATCTAAGCAAACCCTCCCCCTCCACTCCTACCCAGTTCTTCAGGTTTCTGTTGAAAAGTTATTTGGTAAAAGAAGAGAGCCTGCACAGTGATTTTTAAGATGGAGGGAAGGAAACCTAACACATAATCTTTGCAAAAATCCCCCAGCAAGTTGCTATTATTGCCATGGCCCCATGAGGAAACCAAAGCTCGGAGGAGGCTGCCAGAGGCTTGGCTGAGGGGATGGATGGTCGGTTCTCCAGTGAGGTCTGGCTGAGCTTCTGTGGTATCCACCTGCTTTCCTTGGGTCTCTGGAGAATTGTGAGCAGGGAACCCTTCCCTATTGCCCCAGATCTCTTTCTACGAAATTTAAGTCAATGAAATATAAATGAAAACTTGTTTTTACCATGACTGACATGAGTGTTTTGGAAGGCAAAACAGTAGGTGTTCCTTTCTTTTCTTTTCTTTTCTGTTTTTTGTCTAATTAGAATTCTTGTTTTTTTTCTGTCCTTAAGGTTTTTCTCCACTCCTAGGAATGACCCCTAAGGTTTTGATATAATTCAGTAATTTGTATTTACGGAAAGGCACCTGAGAATTATGAGAATTTTTAGAACACTTGAAGCCCTGGGGAAGATATCTCTCCCATTGCTGGTGGGACAGAGCCAACATGGGGTCTCCTAAACATGCACGAGCTTACACGTCTCCATCAGCTCTGAATTCACCTTTGAGCTTAGCAATGTCAGCTTATACTATATACAACTTTGTTTCTTCATGAAACCGTCATCATAATAAATTTTGATATACTCAGAAAACTTACCAGGTTTAAATATTTATTGTTATTAAAATAAATGGAGTAGTAATGGACTGGATTTTAAAGGATCTAGAGTTTTACCTTTCTTCTTTTTCAAAACATGGTAAATACAGAAAAACCTTTAACAAAATAATTACAGTATAATAATAATGGTATGTTTCCTGGGCTAAATTTATAAAACTTTTCAGTATGAGGGAAATATAGAAAACATATTTATCAAAACGGAGGACCTAGAAGCAAACTACTAAAACTTGCCAACAACTTCTGCGTTTGTTGTAATTTAGTAATTAGCTATTTTAGAATTTAAAAAAAGTGCTTCAATAGGAAATTAGGATTTTTAGAATTTTGAAGCCCTGGGGAATAATTACATCCAGTGCTGTTTAGGTCGAACAAAAAATCAAATCACTTACCTGGAGTAAATCCCAAAAGTGAAACCATTTTTAAAATTATCTTTTTAAAATTTCTAAATTAACGTTGTTCATTTGGGCATATACATTGTATTCTGCATAGCTTTTTTTTTTTTTTCTTTTTGAGACTGAGTCTCACTTAGTTGCTCAGGCTGGAGTGCAGTGGCGGGATCTTGGCTCACTGCAACCTCTGCCTCCCAGGTTCAAGTGATTCCTCTGCCTCAGCCTCTCAGATTGCTGGGATTACAGGCACTTGCCACCCTGCCCAGCTAATTTTTGTATTTTTAGTAGAGATGGGATTTCACCATGTTAGCCAGGTCTCAAACTCCTGACCTCAGGTAACCCCCACCTGCCTTGGCCTCTGAAAGTGCTGGGATTGCTTACAAGCATGAGCCACCACGCCTGGCCCAAATTATCTTTAATAAAGAATTAGAGGCAAGACACCGGGCCTACCTTGGGAGCATGAGGGAGGCCATGCATTCCTTTCCAAGGCATCTGTGAGCCTGTGGAGTAGACCCCATGAGCAAAGCTCACTCTCCCGAGTTGAAAAATTTATGAACAAGAAGTCATTGAAATTAAATGGTGGCAGACATGTCCAAGTAATATTGCAGGGATTTGATCCTTTTATGAATCCTGTGATAGATGAATGTGTGGAGATGGTGACTGCGGGCAACAGAACAATATTGGAATGGCAGTAATACAAGGAAATGGTATCATCATGTTAGAAGCTTTGGAACAAGTGTGAATAAGGCTGTTCAGCAGAGAAACCCATGTCCTCTGTCCATAGGGTCCATTTTACCATGATGTAAAAATTAGGTCATGTACATTTTCGTATTAGACTTTCTGTTAAACTTTTGTCATAGTCAAAAAAAGAATTAGATATACTAAAAAATACCAAATATTTAATATTTTTAATACCAATTTTCTAATCCCTTTGAAATACATAGTTTTAATAGGATGGATTCTAAGTCATTCTCAACTTTATGTTCTTAAATAGGCAAAAATACCCCCCAAATAAAACAAGATAAAACTTTCACCAGACACAATGGCTCATGCCTATAATCTGACCACTTTGGGAGGCCAAGGCAGGAGGATCACTTGAGTCAAGGAGTTAAAGATTAGCCTGGGCAACATACTGAGACGCCATCTCTACAAAAAAATACAGAAGTTAGCCGGGTGAGGTGTCACCGGCCTGTAGTCCTAGCTACTCAGGAGGCTGAGGTTGGAGGATTTCTCAAGCCTGGGAGGCAGAGGTTGCAGTGAGCCAAGATTGCACCACTGTACTCCAGGCTGGGCGACAAAGTAAGACCCAGTCTTGGGAGAAAAAAAAAGGGGGGGAAAAAAACAAAAAAAGCTTTCAACATTATAATTTAAAAAGATGTTTTAGGCTTCATTTAGAAAGTTTACATCGTTTAACTGAAGCAGAGTTTATTTTTCAGAGAAGTATTTGGGAGCAAACTGTCAAAATTTTCTGAGCTTAATGTTTACATCTGAAACTGCTTCCTCAGGTTCATTTCATAAGCTTTGTCTTTATACAACCCTTCAGTTTTAGCTTTATCATGGGTTGATCAGCTGTCCTGGTGTTCCCAGGACTGAGAAGTTTCTTGGGAAGTGAGACTCTCAGTGCTAAAACTGAGGACATTTCAGGCAAACTAGAATGACAGAATGAGTTAAGATGAGGTTATGTCTCAATAAACCCATCAGTAGTAGGAAATATTGTAAATTGAAAATGCATGTAATACACCAAACCTATGTAACCTCATAGCTCAGCCTAGCCTACCTTAAATGTACTCAGAACAAAATACATTAGGCTAGCTAATGTAATCAGCCTGCTGTTGGTCTGAATCATCTAACACAAAGCCTGCTGTAAAATAAATTGTTGAATATCTTTGTCATTTACCGAATACTGTCTTGAAAGTGAAAAATAGAGTGGTTGTATAGGTATGTGAAGTATGGTTTGTGTATTGTATTGTACTATCATGAAGTAGAAAAATCCTAAGTCAGCCCATCATAAGTAGAGGACTGAAGTAGGGACGGACTGTAGTCAATCACCCTATTCTTTATGAGCCTCAGAAAGCAAAATCCATTAGTTTGAATTTAGACTCACATGTCTAGCCTTTAATTTTAATTTTTATTTTTTTTGTGAGCTGGAGTCTAGCTCTGTTGCCCAGGCTGGACTGCAGTGGCACGATCTTGGCTCACTGCAACCTCCACCTCCCAGGTTCAAGTGATTCTTTTGCCTCAGCCTCCTGAGTAGCTGGGATTACAGCCATGCGCCACCACGCCTGACTAGTTTTTGTATTTTTAGTAGAGATGAGGTTTTACCATGTTGGCTAGGCTGGTCTCGAACTCCTGACCTCAAGTGATCCACCCGCCTCAGCCACCCAAAGTGCTGGGATTGCAGGCATGAGCCACTGCACCTGGCCTAGCCTTTAAATTTGATTAAGGTGCTTTGATTGGTTTATTTCCTTGGAAGGCAAAAGTGTTTACAAAGAAAGAGGCCCCAGGATAGGCTGTGCCCATGTGGCTTCAGGTCATGGGCACTGCTTTCCAGGTGGGCTGGTGAGGGCATTTTTTACTGCTCAACTCTCACGTTTCCCAGGCTTGCTATTTTTTTCTAATCCAGGTAACAGAAACATTGCTTGTGTCCATGATTTTCATGCTGGATCTAAGATGTTGAGGAAGCAAATTCTTATTCTGACTAATGTAACAGTCTTTTGGTTTAGCCTGTGCTCAAAGCTGTGCTTAGAATTTTGATAAAAATGGTTGTATCTGGGTCATTTGGAAAGGAATTTGGCTGTCTGGAAAATAGAACATATAATAGAACAGGTGGTTATTAAAACACCAGGCCAAATGGAGACCACAATTTCTCTTTGATTTAGATGCAAAGATTACTATATAGGTTGACACACTACGATTTATAATTTGTAATTTAAGAAAATAATTGTTCAGGGAGCAGAAACCAGAAAGTAATATATGAGTATTTTGTCTTGAACTGCATTTTCTTCTTTCTAAAACCATTAAACTCTTTAATTCCCCTCCCACAGCTCTTAAGACTGTCAAATATAATGGGAATGGTGCCTGGCCCCTGAGTTGTGTAGGTTATATGCTGTACAACTCAGGGGCCAGGCATCAATCACATCACATTTATCCTAGATTTGTCTTGAAGGGTGCTTTTTCTGACTTACATGAGAATTTCCCTGGGTTAGTGGCAGCTGGCATGACTGCCTCCCAGCCACTCTAGCAAGGACAGTTAGAGAAAAACATGAAGGAAATCACATTTTTCTTCTCCTAACATTTTATGTAGACTTCTGCACTCCAGACCTTTGGATGTCTGACTTGAGGACAATCAATACGTTTTTCTAGAGTTTTTAACATGCAGCAGCAAGGTGGCTTAGAGGGCAGACCCAGGAGTCAGTGCCATAATTTTCTACCTGTATAATCCTGGGCAAGTTGTCTACTTGGTGCCTCAGTTTCCCCATCTGTATAACGGGGGCAGTACATTCCTCATTGGGCTGCTGGGGAGGTTAAAAGGATTAATGCTGTAAAGTACTTAGAATGGGGCCTGACACATTGTATGTAAATCTCACCAGCCTCGTTCAGCTTTGACTCTGACACTGAGCTGATACACTCCTGGGTCTGGCAACACAGCATCTTAGATGCTGATTAAAACTTGAGGCACATGTGAAGAACACATGACTATTCCCATGACTCCATGAGAAGCCTAGGTGAATAATTTCTTTGTCTTCTGCTGCGTTTCACTTCTTGCTGTCTCAGCTCTACCCCCTACCCTTGGTGTGTGGTTGTCTTTTTCTGTGCCAGCTGCCCCCATGAGAGGAGCCCCTCATTGCTGGGACTTCAGTGGCTCAGGGCGGTACCCCATGAGTGTTCTAGTTAAACCAACAGATGGGTACTTCTAGGTTGGAGGCACTGCCTCTCCAGGGCAGTATCTGCTCTCTCTGGATGTCTGAATTCTCACGGGTGGGCTCAGCGAGGCAGTGCTCTCCATGTGCCCCACTCTAGTCTCAGAAGCTAGAAAAAGGCTCTGGAAGGATATTGAACACCTGTGTGGGGCTCCGTGGTTCACGTTAGGTCACTCCATTATATCATTTCTATCTGGAAAGAACAGGGATGGCTCCAAGACTGTACAAGCCTGCAGTCCTCCTAAGGCTGAAAGACACAAGGTGGAATCCGTGGCATGTTGGTGGGAAGTTAAAGATTAGTGTTTGTGTGTGTGTCTGTGTGTGTGTACATGTGCGTGTGTGCAACTCTTGCTTTGTGTGTGTGGCAATTCTCTTTCCTAATTAAATGTAGGCAACCTGTTGGGGCTTCAGAATAGTGCCTCTAGGTTGGGAGTATCTCACAGGGAGTGGGTCATACTGGGACTCCAGAAGACCCCATACCTCCCACTTGTGAAACTCGAGTAAAGCTACTCTAAGAATCCAGAGCATTGGAGTACTGCTTTATTTGGTTAACTCTACCATCACCAGTGAATCTCTGGGTTGTTCTCATTTTAATGATCAGTGTGAAAGTCTGTGGGGTTGTGGACACATTCAGGGTTGGATAGGGTTTCATATTAGTCAGCTGACTGGGTATCTTTACTCACAGAAGAGTCAAAATTAGCAAATAACTCCATCAAAATCCTCCAGACAGTTGTTCTCACCAAGATTGCTATCACCTCTATAATTATGAAAATGTTGTATGAGGTAGGCCTGGGAATTTGGACACCTTTTAAGAATTCTTGGGAACAGCCTTCTAAGTTAAGTAAAGAAACTGCTTATCAGAAAGCACATGGAGGATGCTGGGGTAATAACTCATAGTCACTTCCTGATAAGTCTAATTCTGGGGGCAGAATCTCTGCTGAATCTCAGCTTCCTGATTTAATGAAGACAAGGAAATGAAACCACCCTACCAACTATGCTTTTAATAAGCAGAGTTTTCAGAAAGAGAAGACAGTTAAATTGGTTTTCCTTTTTGCCCGTTTAATTCTCCTGCTTCCATCCTGCAGATCAGGGCCTTTGAAAGGAAGGGGAAGAGGAAGTGTTTTCTTGATTCAGTGAATAGGATGCACCTCACCGCTGAGGAAGATTCCCTGTGTGTGCTTGTATGTAAATGTACATACTCTCTTACTGTCCCCTTTTTCCTCCTCACAAATGTAAACCTGTATGTGCTTCACATTAGTACCTGGCCTTCCCACGAGACTGTGAAGTCTGGAGGGAGAGGCTAGGCCTGTGCTCCCAGCTGCTGTGACCTAGCACCTGGCAGAGGCCCTCACACACTGAGCCCTGTCCCCTGAGTGGAGGCGAAAGGTAGACGAGGAAGACCCCACAGTTGGAGAGGCTGTCACGGACAGGTCGCCCATTGTTTCACCTGGGCCTGGTTCAGCATATTCCTGGGAGTGGGAGTAGCTGACGCTGTGACTAGTCCTGGTTGGAAGGTGTTCTGGGCTTGTCAGTTTATCATGTGTCCTTAGGGATATGGGCGGCAATGCGATGTCCTCCTGTAAGGAAGGAGATGCTTCAGCCCTGCTGTTGACTGAAACAGGGAGGCAAGTGCTCTCTCATGGAAACAGGGCAGATTTGGGATTGGTGACAAACACTTACCAAGGCCCAGGTTGGGTCCCCTCCTGGAGCTTTGTGGGGCTAGTGTGTAAAGGACACAGGAGCCCCTTTGCTAGGTGCGCTGGCCTGTGAGCTTTGGGGGGATTTGCCCATGAGATTGTGCCACCATTTTCATTACTTTTTCCCCTAGTCTTCACGGTGTACGTTTTTTTTCTCTGTCTTTCTTTTCTCACCTTTGTGTAGAGTTAACTTTTCATCAGGGAAAGGGAAAACATCAAGTTATTGATGAATGAATCACGGGAGAAAACAGCGAAGTGGGATTTTTATTTCAGGGTGTCTTAGGTGGCAGTGCCGGGCGATTGGTGGGGGTTTCCCTTGCCTTGCATTGTCCCAGAGACTGACCATCAGCCTCTACCTAATCAAATAGCATTTCTATGTGTTTTTCATGAATGGAGGTGGATGGAGATGTGTGAGGGACTAGCAGCTCTTCTCGCTGGAGGGAGTTATTCCGCCCCTGCTCTCAGACAGCCTGTGACCAGGCACGGGTCACATTGCTGCCCAGGACTTGCGCTGGAGGGCATTTGAATATCATGCAGGGGTGCTGTTTATTTCAGTGGCTGTGTATAGGCAGCCCAAAAGCCACTGAATCCTTCTTGTCCACTCTGTGCCGACATTCACTCAGCATCCTGGAAAAGTGCCCACTGGGGCAGGAGCTTCTCTTGCTTATGTAGACATGAAGGTAAGTCCTTCCTGGACAGGCAGCATCAAGTCATTCTGTGGCCAGGAGATATTAAGTCAACTGTTTCTGCTTTTAAATGATGTAGGCTTAAGGAAGAGGGAGGGAGGAATGAAGGAAAGAAAAGAAGGAAGGAGGGAATGAAAGGAGGAGAGAAATGGAGAGAGAGGAAGGGAAAGAGGAAGAGGAAGGGAAGGAGGGAGAGGAAGAGAAGGAGGGAGAGGAAGGGAAGGAGAAGAGAGGAAGGGAAGGAGGGAGAGGAAGAGAAGGAGGGAGAGGAAAGGAAGGAGAAGAGAGGAAGGGAAGGAGGGAGAGAAAGTGAAGGAGGGAGAGGAAGGGAAGGGGCGAGGGGAAGAGAAGGAGGGAGAGGGAGGGAGGGAGGGAGGGAAGCAGGGGGGAAGGGAGGAGCCCCGTGGCTTTCCTGTAAATGGCACCTGCCCTGATGTCTGCGAAGGGCACACCAAGAGTCTGGCTGGGAGGTTGTCAGCCAGGAAACCGTGCCCCAGATTCATGGTGGGCGAGGAGTTACTTTCTCCCCTTGACCACTGGAGCAGGATGGACTCTGCCTGCCACCCGTCCCACAAAGAAGACTTTCCTTCTCAGTGCCTTGGTTTGTGCTTCAGGGAAGCCACTGACATGTTCATTATCTGTTTCCTGAGTTACATAGCTGGAGCTCCCCGTCTCAGTATCCAAAAAAACCAAGGGGCCCCAAGTGCAGAAACAAGGGCTAAGAATCAATGTTTTACGAACAGGAGACAGCCAGCCTGTTGAAGTGGAGGCTTTTTTGGAAACCCATCTTTCCTGATAAGCCACAGTAAACACAGACAGAGCACACTGCTTCCTTGACACCAGGATCAGGGCTGCCCTGGGTTCAGAGTGAAGTAGACCAGTTTGGCTTTTGTGTTTACCATTTTAGTGTTTCTTTCCTTGCTTGGTTGGCACCGCATGTGCACACACATATCCACATGCCTGTGCACACATGTATACTTTCTTATTTGCTGACCCTGGCAGCCCTGCCATCCCCGGGCTACCCAGGCAGACTTTCTGATCTGGAGCTCATCCAGCCCAGACACTGGAAACACCAAGCAGCTGGTGGCTGCTAAGACTTTTACCTCATCAACAGAGGCTTACAAAAGAATAAACTTGAAATAGAAATTCCATTTGACCCAGCAATCCCATTATTGGGCATATACCCAAAGAACTATAAATTGTTCTACTGTAAAGACACATGCACACGTATGTTCATTGCAGCCCTGTGTACAATAGCAAAGACCTGGAACCAACCCAAATGCTCATCAATGATAGACTGGACAAAGAAAATGTGGTATATATACACCATGGAATACTACGCAGCCATAAAAAAATGATGAGTTCATGTCCTTTGTAGGGACTTGGATGAATCTGGAAACCATCATTCTCAGCAAACTGATAGAAGAACAGAAAACCAAACACTGCATGTTCTCACTCATAGGTGGGCGTTGAACAATGAGAACACACGGACACAGGGAGGGGAGCATCACACACTGGGGGCAGTTGAGGGGGTAGGGGAGAGACAGCGGGGGGGTGGGGAGGGTGGGGAGGGATAACATGGGGAGAAATGCCAGATATAGTATGCACCTACAGTTAAATAAATTAATTTAAAAAAAAAAGAATAAACTTACCTTTATAATGCCTAGTGGCAAGGTTTCCAAGAGTGGGGGACAGCCTGGAGCTGTTTGTAGGGGCTGAAGGGGATGTTTACTGAGGGGATCCTGATGCAGCTGGCCACTGTGACAGCCAGTCAGAGGTCTTGTCCCCATTTTACAGAGCGAGAAACTGCAGAGTTGAGAGGACCACAAACCCTAGTGTAGCCAGGGTTTCTACAGGGGTCTCTGAAGCTCAGAGCCTCTAAGCTTTGTCACTTTCTGGGTATTTGGAGCCTGCCTTGGGCCCTCAGCACAGCCCATACCTACAGGGCCAATCCAACCACATAGGCTGGCCAGGGTGGTAAGCCTTTAAATAATGTGTGGGTCGTGCCACCAGTCCTTGCCCTCACCAGGAATCCAATCAGTCATCCTGCAATTCCCCAGGCAGGGCCACAGCTGGCTGTGCTCCTAACATCCCTGCACTGACCAGCGGGTCACCAGTACCTTTGGGAGCCTAACTGTGCCAGTTGTGTCTGAGTAATGACTGCCAGAAAGTTCTGGTTTGTTATTCAGACATACAGATAAGACATGCTGCTTTGAAGACAGTGGCCTACATTGCTGTTGTCCTTCTTAACAAGGGTAGGGTCTTGCCAGGTCAGAGCAGGATGCATCCAGGGGCAGTGACCTGTGCTGAGCTCCTTGGTCTTGCTGGATTTGACCAGAACACTCTGTGGTCAGGGGTTTTGCCTTTCAGCT
Source organism: Cacajao melanocephalus (assembly GCA_963573385.1). Taxonomy (NCBI): domain Eukaryota; kingdom Metazoa; phylum Chordata; class Mammalia; order Primates; family Pitheciidae; genus Cacajao; species Cacajao melanocephalus. The sequence goes on along the minus strand of CAUYLG010029642.1, from coordinate 96,981 downwards.
CAAGCTGACCCTCTCTGTCCTGCTGCTTCCCCAGATTCTGCCCACAGACACCTCCATGCCTTCTCTACCTGGGTGAGCTACGTGGGGTCAGTTCACTGGGTAGTCTGCCTCAGGAGGGAGGGAGCGCCTTGTGCTGGCAGGGCCCTAGTTTCCATTTGGCTTCATCAAAGGGTTTCTGACACACACCTACTGCCAGATCATACATAATAGCTATAACACACCACGCAGCTTGGGGCTTAAGTTACTTACAAAAGCCCGGTTGGGAAATCCATAAAACCTAGGTTTCTCTGGCCTGCATGGGTCTGATAAAGGGGTGTCCTGGCCCTGAGGAGTATCCAGACCTGCCACTGCTGTCTGGCTCCTGAACAGCTGGCTTTGAGTGTGCAGAGGCCTGGCTCTGACAATTGAGCCTACCTGAGGCCGTCTGGGACCACCATCCAGAGCTGTGGGGCATCCTACACACCTGCATGTGAGGGGAGGCTGAGACTCTGTGGGCTCTCTCTTCTGATTTCTCCTGGGCTGTGTGACAGTGGTGAGCGGGTGGTCGTGGGCCTATTGGTGGACTAGAGTCCTTGATTTTCTTCTGTGCAAAGACAGGACTCTCCAGAGCCCCTCGTGCCTTAACATCCCAAGGAGGTTGTTTCGTTCTTTTCTTCCGCAATGCCCTGGAGTTACCATGTTTTGGTGGCATGTTACTTATAGAGAAGTTGGTGACGGGGAGACCCTGATGTAACTTGAATTGTGATAATGTCTATACTTGCTCTCATGGCCTGTGGAAGAGGAATTTGTTTTTCTTGATTTCTTTTCACTTCTTTTGCTTCATGGAGGCTTCATGTAGGTGCATATGAGGGAGCTTTATTCAAGCAGGTTCCCTCAACATCTCTGGGAGGTCTCTGTTTGCTTGGCTCCAAGAGCATCCGGCATTTGGACAGACACTGGGCCCGGCACCGTGGGAATGGCTCTGGGAACTGTCAGTCATGCCTGTGATACACTGTGCACAGCAGGGGCTCTGCAGACGATGTCCACGTTCTCAGACGCCCAGGGGCTTTCTCTGCTTATATTCTCTTGCTTCCCTGGCCAGAGAGATCTTTTTCAATTAGTAATTGTAAGTTTTTTGGTGGTGGGCTATTTGGGATATGTATATCAACCCTGGGAATGCCTTTTTGAGAGCAGGGAGGCTCTCTGGGATCTTTTCACTTTCTAAATTCTCAGTGCATTTAGGGAGGAAAAGCATTCCCAAGACTTTCCTGGCAGCTGTTTATAAGCCTGTAGTGCACTGCTGACAGTTGGCAGCCCTGTGGTTTACCTTCTTTTCCCTAGTGGAAAAACTGTGCAAACTGATGCCTAAACCCAAGGCGCTTTACATAGTCACTGCTGACCGCAGGTCACCTGGGCAAGGCCCAGGTGAGTTGAGTGAGGGGGACCTGTGATCTAGGGTCAAGAAACTGCATGTGCCCTTCCAGAAACCACCAAAGCAGGAGAGCAGGTGCAGTTGGTTTGGGAGGTGCAGGGCCAGAGAAAGGTGGGGAAAGCATCTGCCTCCCAACCGCTGTATCCGAGTTTTAATCCCAGTTCCATACTTACCTTCTGTGGAGTTTGGCACTTTCACCTGTAGGGTGGGCACAGGGACACCTTGGTCGTAGGCAGGAGGACTCCTGGTCTTGTGTGTGGAGTGCCTGATGCAGGGTCTGACTGGGGAAGTGGCCCGTGGCTGAGAGCTGACAGGCTGCCCAGGGCTAGTGGATGCCCATGGGAGAAGCAGCCTGCAGAGGGTGAAGAGACTTGCAGTCTTGTGGCCTGATACTGTCCATGGGCAATCCAGGGACAGAAGGCACTGAAGCTTCAGGTGACCCTAGCTTGTGTCTGAACCAAGTTCCTAACTGCATAGTCCCGGGGGAGGAACTTCTTCCTCTTCTATAGAGAGTAATGGAAGGTAAATGGACGAGGCCAGGCAGGCAGGTGACTGCTGAGCCCCATTCTGCCTCTGCTGAGAGGAAGGCCATTCTGTGAACAAGCCAGTGAGGCTAGTCACAGTTTGAGGCTTCCTCAGCCCCGTGTGCCCTGCTCTGGATGGGGAGGCCTCCCTTTAGAGGTCAGTCACATAAGAACTTGGCCTGAAGTGGCTTTCCCGGGTCTCTTTCTGCCAAGAGGCCCAGTGGGGGCCCAACATTCTGGGCCGTGAGCTAGCCTTCCGTGGGCACATCAGCATTTCTGGCTCTGTCGCACAGGTATGGTCAGGGCCCTTTGTAGTTGCACAGGTATAAAGCGAGGACCTTGGCTGATGGGTCTTCCTGTCATGCAGAGCAAAACAATGATGAGGAGGTGATTGTTCCCTCCCCAGGGCTCCAGGAAGCCTGGATCTTCACACTGTGCTGAACAGCACACAGCAGGAGCTCTAGTTAATCATGAAGATTGCATTTTGTTTGTTTTCATTGTAATTACAGCAGAGCAGTAAAATGTGCAATCCGTGGAGCTGGACAGGCAGAGGTCAAGGATGTTTGCTTCCTGGCTTTGGAGGTGTCAGACGCATGTGAAATATGCTCAGCTGACCCATGCACACATACGTGCATACCTCTGACCTGTGTGTGCAGCAGCCAGGCACTTCCCATCTCCCAGGGACAAACGTGCATTTGAAGGGAAGGGTGTGCCCAGAAAGAAGTGGCATGGGGCTGCAGGAGGTGTTCACTGTTCATTGAGACACATTGATATGCCTGTGTGCTAATCAGGCCCCGTGATGACAGGTAAAGTTTAGGACACTTGTTGAATTAGGTGCGTATTTAAAATTTGGCTCATTGAGAAGCAGTGTAATTGGCAGGCATTTCAGGCCTTTATCATGGACTTATACAGTGTTTGGGAGGTGGGTCACCCAATTGGTCAGCCTCTTCATCCCTTCATTTGCAGCAGGGACACTGTTGAGAAACATTAAGTTTACCCTGCCCCCATGGCTCCTCTGTGAAGGGTACCTTATAGTTTGTAATTAGTGGTAGGCGAGTAACAGCTGCCTACTTGGTATATTCTTGAGTTATGAGTAAATGTAGAGCACCTGTGTATGAATAAGAATCACCTGTCTAAGAGCAAATGAATACGTGGATGAGAATCTGCTTGGGGCCTTCATCCTGGAAAGCTGTCAGCGTCTCAGCTTGCAGGCTGTTGGTTCCCCTAGATAGATCAACTCTGCTGTTCTATCTGGGTGTCTGCCTCTCAATACCTTCAGTGCCGTCTGGGTGGGGATCTCCCGACCGAGCTGGTACTGGTAGAAACTGAGGCTTGCCTTTTTTTTATTATGTAGGCTGTCTGCTGACACACAACATTCTGATGCATTAAATGTAGTGTGTATTACGATCTTCAGTGGATATGTAGCATTCCACTTCAGTACATCAGAGGAAGGGCCACAGGGCTCTATAAAACCAGGTCCCCTAAGTGTGGCCAGAGCAGGAGACAGGCCAGTGGCCCACCTGCTGATGCACCAGCCTTGATGGTGCCAGCAAGCATGAGCAAGCCCACAGGTGCCCTTCGGCCTCGGGGAAGGAAGCGTCTGGGAAATGCTTCTTCTTATGATTCTGGGGTCTTTCCTGTTATGATTACAGTTGTATTTGTCTAATAGTCTTATTTAAAGAAGACCATCATCATGATTCTGCATTTAGACATCTGAAGCTTGAAAGCTTGAAGAGAAACCAGTTAAGTGGTTTCGTAAATGGGAGAGAGAAATGTCTTGGGTAATCACAATGGAAAAGCACCAGAAGGGTGATTCTTTCACTGTACCTGGGGGCAGCCTTGCTGACTGCAGAGCTTTGGGGCCACCACCTTCAAACCCTGCTTTTGATGCCTTGGGAGCCTCTCATGGTGCCTGTGGGGTACCCGAGAGCCCGTAAGACAGCATCCAGAAGTCCCACTCTGCAGCCAGGTAAACCTACCCAGGCACTTTCCTTGCGGCCTCATCCTTCAAAGGTTTTCTGGTTGTGTTTTATTATTTAATGTAATTTTCTTTTAAAGAAGCTAAGAAATGAAAGGAGAGCAATTAAATGTCTACAACTTTTGTGATATTAACCTTATTTTTTATTTCTGGTTTTCCTCGTTTGTGTTTGTGTATTTAAGTCATTATCAGGAGATAATTCTTTGCCCCAAAATAGCTTTGTTCTCACTCACCTCCTTGATTCAGTTATTGGAAAATGTATTACATTTATATATGTAATGGGACCAGTGGCAAAATTGTATTTATATTTTATACAACTGCTTTCTTTTTTTTTTTTTTTTTGAGACAGGGTCTTGCTCTGTCTCCCAGGCTGGAGTGCAGTGGCACAATCTCAGCTCCCTGCAACTGCCTCCTTCTGGGTTCCAGTGATTATTTTGTGTCAGCCTCCCATGTAGCTGGGATTACAGGCGCGTGCCACCATGCACAGCTCATTTTTTGTGTTTTTAGTAGCGATAGAGTTTCACCATGTTGGCCAGGCTGGTCTCGAACTCCTGACCTCATGTAATCCATCCGCCTCAGCCTCCCAAAGTGCTGGGATTACAGGCATGAGCCACTGCACCTGGCCGCAATCACTTTCTTAAATGAGTTAAGAAAGGAAGAGACATGTGCCTTCATACTATCTTTTATAATGACTCAGTTATCTTTACTAGTGTTCTTTGTCATTTTACATCAATTTAAATTATTATGTGTGGTCACTTGATTTCAGCTTAAAAAAGCTTTCATTGATATTTTCTATAAGATGAGTAGGTCAGCTAGCATCAAATTTTCTCAGTTTTTGTGTATCTGAAATGTGTTTATTTTGTCTTTATTTTTGATAGGTAGCTTTTCTGGTTATAGAATTCTTGGTTGACAGCCTTCAACCAAGTAAGTAATGAAGTAGTAGCTAGAATATGGAGACTTTAAAATGCCCTCTGTGGATTAGGGTGCTGATGCATGGAAAGATTGATTCTTTCAGTTTTATTCCTGGGAAGCCAGGCAGAGAATTTGCTTTTAGGAGGTGGTTTTTCATCCCTTGAGCAAAGCCAGTAGATGAACTTAGCTCATTCTGCTGGTGAGTCCCTCAGTGGAGAGATTGTACTATTAATAGAAAGGAATGTAAGCTGGACATGTCAGTCCCTGGTCAGGACACTCCAGGAGCCCTACAAGGTTTACAAAGCTGGCTGGGCTGTTCCATAGTCCTCCCTGTCTTTAAGCTTCAGATCTCAGTCTGTGAGTGTTACCTGTCCACCTCCCCAGATCCACCCTGAGTCTGTGGGTGCTCCCCATCCACCTCTACAGGATCCACCTTGAGTCTATGGGTGCTCCCTGCCCATCTCATCCACCTGGAGTCTGTGGGTGCTCCTTGTCTACCTCCCCATATGTCCTGCTGGGTTTCTTACTCTTAGAGGTGCTCGGCAGATAGAAGATGGCAGAATGAATCAAGTCTCAAAGCCAAAGCCATGTCTTTTGTCAGATTTCAAGGCACGATTTAAAACCATGTGCATGAGCTGACAGTTGAAAATCAGGAGTCTAGGTGGTGGTGAATTTTACAACAGAGATAACAGCCCCTCCCACTGAGCCCAGTAGATGGCCAGATGTTTCTGTAAGGGCTTTCTGTGTCTCCTTAGCCAGTGCCCTTCTCAGGTCTGCCAGGTGGGCGTTTCATTATTGCTGAAGGTCACAGAGCCTGGCCACCACCTACATTGCGTACCGCAGCATCCTGAGGCTTTTTGGAGTGTGCTGTTTTCCGCTTCCTGTTGGATAGACATCTAAACATCCTCACGTTTCCCAGATGTCTCAATCTGCCTTCCTAGCAAAATTCTTCTTGTAATAAATGTTGGATTTTGGTGGGTAGCAGGGGGACATGCATCAGGGGATAGCCCCATGCTCTGTGTTAAAGGCATCATCAGCCTGGGGAACCTGGCTGGCTCTTGTGGACTGTAGTCTAATTGGCCTGCTCCCTGCAGAGTGAGTGGGCTGCTTAGACTCTGCCCCCTACCGCTTTGTGAAATAGGATGGTGTTTTTTTTTCCTTGTTATTTAAGAAGGAACACTGAAGAGAGCCAGGAGGGTTCCTAGTGGAAAGGAAGGCGGGGAGAACAGCTACACATTAGGATTAAAGGGCCAAGGCAGGACAAGGCCACAGGAGCTCTGACAGCAGCTTGTGCAGTGTGTTCACCAACTGCTGGAGATAGGTGAGATGTGAAAAACTAGCAAAATACTGCAAAATGGAAGAAAACTTGACCTTTCCTGTTACCCTTTCTCCTCTATAGTTTATCAGATGTTGGAAGGAAACATTATAATGTTACAAATAAGCCCCATCCTGACAGTGAGCCCCCACCTCCTAGTGTGGAAATAACCCACTCAAGGCAGTGGCGCCCTGCTGCCTACCCTTGGGCTGCTATAGGCCAGTGTAGGCTGGGGTTCCTGCAAGCCCAGGTCTCCTTCAGGGTGGGTGTGGCTCCTCCTCTCCCTAATGGCTCAGAAAGCCCCCCAGGGGCCTGCATGGGTCCTGCCAGGTGGCCAAAGCTGAAACAGAATGTGTCTTTGATTTGGGTTGAATTTATAGCCTCAGGTCATCTGATTATAGTCAGAAGCTCTGAAGGGAAGTTGCAGGGTTTTTATCAATAAAACAGTTTTTAATGTCATAAAAGTGATTGGCTTGTGAAAGCTTTTAGTACACAGGGTTGCAAGGGCAGAGAGAAATAATGAGAGGTACTGGGTGGGCCAAGGGCGTGGACACCACCGAGCTGGGGCATTGAGACCCTTCCAAAACCAGCTGTGCTCAGTCTGAAGTTTCAGGGATTGAAGGAAACTTAAAATTACCCACTGAGCCCTGGAGAAATCCTTAAGAGCACAGACGTTTGTGTGTGCATGTGTATCATATGTGCATGTGTGTGTATTGTATGTATATGCGTATTCAGTGTGTTGTATGTGTATCTGTGCTGTGTATGTAGTGTATATGTGTGCTGTACATGCATGTGTGTGGTGTGTATGTATATTCAGTGTGTTATATGTGCATATGTGCTGTGTGTGTTGTGTATGATATGTGTGTTGTGCATGCATGTGTGTGGTGTGTGTTGTGCACGTGTGTGTTGTGCATGTTTATTTAGTGTGTTGTATGTGCATGTGTGCTGTGTGTTGTGTATGGTATGTGTATTGGGCATGCATGTGTGTGGTGTGTGGTGTGCACATGTATGTGTTGTGTATGTGTATTTGGTGTGTTGTATGTGCATGTGTGCTGTGTGTTGTGTATGGTATGTGTGTTATGCACATGTGTGTTATGTGTATGTGTGTTCAGTGTGTTGTATGTGCATGTGTTCTGTGTGTTGTGTATGTTGTTTTGTGTGTGCATGTGTGTGTTGTATGTGTGTTGCCTGCATATATGTATTCAGTATGTTGTATATGTATGTGTGCTGTGTGTGTTGTGTGTGCATGCGGGTGTTGTGTGCATGTTTGTATTGTGCCTATGTATTTTGTGTGGTATATGTTGTGTGTGTGTGTTGTACATACACAGAATCCACTCCACATCTGACAAGAGGCTGTCCCAAGCGAGGGCATCCTCCGATACAACAAGACCCGCAGGAACAAGTGTGAGGACTTGACAAGGGACAGTTAGGTTGGGAGTGGTCCCAGAACAGCATCCTCAGTCTGCTTCTTCACTGCCTTTTCACTGCCTTCAACTCTCATTGTTCTCCCAAATACAGTGAAGTCCTTAAACCACTGGTGACACCAGAGATGTTTTATACCTGACGTTTGTCACTGGGACTCAGCGTGCGGAGCAGGGCTCCCCTCTGGGCTCATCTCAGCAGAGTCTTTAGCACAAAGGCCAGCTCAGGAGCCAGCCCTCAGCCATGGATTCAGAAGGCTTCTTCTGAGCCCTGGTCAGTGGGCAGTGACGTGACCCAAGCTTGCTTCAGTAACAGCCTAACAAGAGACAGGGGTGAGCGTGTGCCCACACACACATGCATGTGAGAGCCGGGGAGAGAGTCACCGCTTGTTTAATCGCCCTCCAAATATTCAAGCTGGAGACCACTGCTGCAGACCTCCTCCCACTAAGGACAGGCTGACGTATGTCCCTGAGCAGGAGAAGATGTCTGTGAGCTGGCTTCTTTACAAACATGTATAATGTCAATTCTTAATTTGCAAACCTACATCTTTATAAGCCTTGAAACAATAATACCTGCAGACAGAGGTTGATAAAAGCATTGCTCAGTAGTGAGATATATCATCATGAAGGCACCCTCAATGCCTCTGGTCTCTGATGGGATCACTCAGCAATTAGCTAGGGAGGTGGTCAAACGGGATGGGAGTTGCTTCCGATCGGTGATTTCCCCATGTGTGCTGAGGTTCTGTAATATTTTTTAGGAATCTCCCTTCCTCTGAATAGGAAGTGCATGTCAAGGCAAACAATGGAACCAGACAGAGCTTCCTGTTAGGTCTGTGGGAGGTCATGGCTGGTGAAAGGGCAGGATCCAAACACAAGCACGAACAGGGGAAGAAAACCCAAACACCCCAAAGATGATCACTGTGCATTTTGTACAAGTGCTGAGACTACCCAAAGGAAGAAAGAGACACAAAAGAGAGGGAGTACTGAGGAAGCCTGGCTCCCGGGCTGCTATTCATAAAGACAAAGTCAGCGTTTCTGAGACACAGGTGAAAAGTCCTTGTGCTTCCTTTTTTGATCAGCCCCGCTCCCTTCCAACAGAGCCTATCAAGTTTGATTCCTAACGAGGGTCCCTAAGGGCCGGCTGTGCTGGGTGGACCAGGCCCAGACAGGGCCAGGAGCCAGGGCCACTCCCAACTGCCACTCCTGAGGTCTGGGAGGCAGGAGCCCCACCTGTGATCCCCTTTCCCTTCTTTTACTCGCCCTTCCCTATTTCTTGGTGCACAACAGGGGAGCATCAGACAGAACACAGTTCTTCTGCGTCTGTTCCTGGAGTGAGGCGGAGTCAGGCTCTGTTGGGGAGGGAGAGGCCCTGTGGTAGGGCAATGGAGCCAGGCTCCTGCTGGACAGAGGTTGCTTGGGAGGCCACTGAAGGGAGCATGGAGCTGCTGTAGCCACACTCCCAGGCCCCTGGACAGGACAGGATGGGACAGGACAGAGGACCCCAGCTCTCAGCCCTGCTGAAGTTTTTTGGGTGAAACGGACATCCCCACTAAGGGTCCTCGGGCTCCTGTGCCCAGCCCTTGTGAGTGACGGGGTCTTCCAGCCTGTCTCCCAATCCCACCTGGAGCCCAGAGAAGGGGCAGATGGGGAGGAAGGGACTGGGAGGCTCCACTCACCTCCTTTGATCATCACTTTTGCTGGTGTTTATGATGTTAAAAGAGATGGAGGGGACAGGCAGGCTAGAATGGTTTCTCTTCCCCAGTGGTTTCTGTGTGGAGTTGACAACCCTGAGCCCTGCCTGCCGAAGTGAGGTGCAGGTGGTCCCCAACTTACCATGGTTCCACTTAATGATTTTTAACTTCAGGGTGGTGCAGAAGCAATGCACATTCAGTAGAAACTGCACTTTGAGTTCCCACTCAACCACTCTGTTTTTCACTTTCAGGCAGTGTTCAATAAATTGCATAAGCTATTTAATACTTTATTATTTAAAAAGGCTTTGAGTCCGATGATGTTGCCTACTGTAGGCTAATGTGCATGTTCTGAGCATGTTTAAGGTGAGCCAGGCTATGCTCTGAGGTTTGTCAGGTTGGGTGTATTAAATGAATTTTAGACCTAATGATATTTTCAACTTATGTTGGGTTTCTCAAAATGCAACCCCAGTATAAGTCAGGAAGCATCTGTATCTTTTTTCCTTTTCTGGAGGACACAAATATTGAAGGAGGACTTTCTGAGCCCTAAGACATGCCCAAGTGATGAGGCTTGCGGAGAGCTCCTCCCAGGCACAGCCCTTTCTCTTGGCCCGCACTGTGCTCTTACTGCGCAGAGACACTAGGCACAAGGACTGCATGTGGATTTTGTCTGAGTGGTGTTGGAAGCGCGGGCGTCATAGGCAGGCTTCTCGGGGGAGAGGGGCCACAGGGCAAGGCTCCTCTCCAGCCTTTGCCCTGGGTGCGGCTACTGTGATGGAGCCACATTCCCAAGTTCTCGTTCATGGTATTTTGAAATGACATAACTATACAAGGCAGATTAGCAGCAGCCAAGATGGGAAAACCTTGCCTTCCCTCCAGAGAACAGAGGGAGCCTCCCACAAACCGTGTAATTTCCAAGAAACGTTGGTGCTTCTCCATGGCTCTGCTGGCTGACCATGTCCTCCTAACCCTTTAAGAATCCAGCCCCCCTTTCTTCTGACTTTAAGCACTAGGTAGTGCTTAAAGGATAGTTGCCAAGCCAGGCGTGGTGGCTCATGTCTGTAATCCCAGCACTTTGGAGGCCCAGGCTGGCGGATTGATCACTTGATCCCAGGAGTTGGAGACCAGCCTGGCCTACATGGTGAAGCCCCATCTCTACTAAAAATACAAAAATTATCCAGGCATGGTGGTGTGTGCCTGTAGTCCTGGCTACTCAGGAGGCTGAGGCAGGAGATTTGCTTGAACTAGGGAGGCGGAGGTTACGGTGAGGTAAGATGGCGCCACTGTACTCCAGCCTGGGGGACAGAGCAGCAGAGAGGGGTGAGGGGCACTGGAGACAGTTGCCAAGATACTTGTGCATATTAAGAATTGGGACCAAGACTCCAAAGTGCTCGTGTGCTCAGGCATTTGTTAATTACATCAGCCTCAGTCCCAGCATCCCCTTGTCCCCTCCCAGGAAAGCAGAATGTAACTACTACTAATAAGCTGGTTGTACAGAGAATTCCTGACTGTATGGAAATTAATGAAGCCCTAGGAAAGAGAATGTGATGAAATACTTACTAGATTATGGATGGAAGCCACTGTCTGAAGCTGAAGGAAGCAGGATGCAGTGAGCTTGGCTGCCACAGGGCAGGGGCACCAGTCCCTCCTCTCCACCCAGCTACCCTCCTCCCAGCAGCCTCAGCCCCACCTGGGGATGTTCGAGGCAGGTTTGGATTGATGATCAGCAAATTGGGGCAGCATGTGGCCCATCACAAGGAAGATGTGGGGGATGGTGGTGCTAGTTAAGCTGAGAAGCCTGAGGCGTAACCTTCTTAAGGCGAGTCTGTGGTCACCTGAGGTGGCAAGCAGCCCTCTTAGAGTGCTGGGCATGGGGAGGATTGCCATTCAGAGGCAGAAAGCTGCCCAATGGGACAGGCAAGCTCACAGAGCGGCCATGATTCCTGCTGTAGGACTGGCTGAGGATGCCTGCAGCTGCCACAGGGAAGGAAACGTTTCTTCTTGTTTCCACTGTCTGAGCCAGAGCTCTGAGCCACTGGACTTACATGGACAGGAGGGTGAGTAGAACCCATCCATTCCTCTGTGATCAGCCGTGATAGCCCGAGGCAGTGTGGCCGTTTCAGGCCAAAACAGACATCATCCCATGAGGCCACAGGTGCACGGCATGACAACCCAGAGATACTAGGTGCTAAGCAGAGGTGCGACATAGGCATCTTGGCCCCGTATCCAGGCCATGCAGGTGGTGTCTGGAGCATCCTTTGGAGATCATTCCTGGACTGCTATTCCTCGTACATAGATTGACCTTTCTCTAGTTGGGGATGCTGGGCCAGGCAATCCTGCCCATAAAAAACAAAAACCGTTGCAGACAGAAGTCACAGTGACAGAGCACTCGTAGGCTGGAGTGGCCAGGGAACCTGCAAGAGGAGCCTGTGCCGGCACTGCCCACCTCACACAGCATCAGGAGAGAGATGCCGGCTAGGCCCTCCATGACTAAGTGGGTCCTGCTTCTGAATTGCAATTTCTTTTATATGTTTATTCCATTTTCTGGGTCACCCCTCATTGAGCGTTTACTAAGTGCCTGACGCTGTCCTGAGTAGACATTAATCTAAAGCAGAGTCAGTGTTGATCCATTCCTTCCCAGCTCAAGCACCCAACCAGTGAACAGGGTGAAGTGCAGGCAGAGAGCCAGAAGCAGTGAGGGTGTGCGCTCAGCTTCCTGGAGTGTTTGCTAATGAGTAAAACAAGGTTTGCTGGTTTGAAATAGAACAGCAACAGGAAACCAGGAATGAACTGCTCCAGAAAAGCCCGGGCCCCACACCCAGGAGCCTCCTACCTTGTTTGGTGTGAAATCTATGGAAGTCTCCTTCCTCAGAGACACAGCTCCTCCCAGGAGGAACCTAGAGGGATATGCAAAGAAAATCTCAACACAAAAGCTCAAAACTGTAGAGTAAAAACAGTTCGCATTTGGCTTTTGGAGTAAGAGTTTTAAACAATGGATGCAGACCACATTGCTGTTCACTTTCCTGTAAATCAACTTGATACTTTGCTGTCAGCCAACATGACAGCAGTGAACAGAGCCCAGGGGACCCCTCAAACTCCAGATAGTCAAGTTGTAACTATGGCATACCAGCCAGGACCTTCTGGAGTAGGGTATAATCCAACAATGGGGTGAGGCCCCGCATGGTTTCCGGAATGCCAGAAGCCCCATATCCAGATACATAGTGGGCACTGCATTGTCGTTTAGGACCAAGGGCCCCCCTCTGGCAATTCACTGCCTGTTTACACAGCAAGTCATGTGTCCTCAATATTGGACTTCTGTGGTATCAATATTTGAGGCCCACAATGTGTCTGATCACCTTTAAAATGCTGTGCAAATCTGAATTGAATATGAATATCCTATAACTTGAATATTGAATGTGGCTAGAATCATCCCAAGGCAGAACTGAGATTCTAACCGCTACGCACACACACTCACAGCCCTGGATTCTCCTTTGTGTGTGCTCTTTCAGCATGGTGATTGATAATTTTCAGATCATGGGGTCTTTGGGTGCATTTGGTATGGGTGAGCCATGTCTGACACTGAGTGACATTGGGTGCTGCCCTGTCCCATCCCTGTGTCATGGCCAGGCCTCCTGCCCCCACCACTCAGGGCAGCCACTCTGCCTCTGGCCAGCTGTCTGGCCTGGACTTATCCCTCCCTGGTCTGAGGAATAAGACATATCCTTGTGTTAGAACCCCCACAGCCCTCTGCAATGACTCTCTGATAGCCTTTTTCCCAGTTGCTTGCTTGTCTAGGCGAAATCTCTAGCAATTGCCCAACCAAAAACTGGGTCTTGGAGCTGATGGCTACACATCCCCTGAGGGTACCTCTGAAAAGCAAGACCTTCTGAAGGATGGAACCCTGAAGAGCTGGTGCAGAAGCAGGACAGTGTGGGGTACCACGAGGGCAAGCACAAAGCTAGCTGCCTGCACAGACCCGTTAGCATGCAGCAGCTCCATACCACATTCCTGGTGTGCAGGCCACAGGGAGCCCCCTTCGCCTCTAACTATGTGTGGCACTCACAGGGCCGGATAGTTTGTGTTTCTTTTGGTGATGATGTCTACTTGAGCTGAAGGCTCAGAGTGCTTGTTCCTTTGGAGACCCCGCTGCAGGTGAGTGGTGAGCACGTACTTCTGCACAGACACAGCTGCCGACGGTACTCCTCCACACCAGCACTGAGTCGTCATGGAGACGATGCAAGCTGGGCTGTGTGTGGTCAGCGGAGGGACACTGGCCCCGCTGGATGGGTATGTGAGAGGATTACGAACCAGCATCAACACATCCCAGTAAACAGCCCCCAGCGCTGCTGCACACGCAGACGCCTGGCGTGGTGTGTGTGGGTTCCTGGCCTGGTGTTCTGGCAGCAAATGCTCTCTAACATCCCCAACTCATCTCCCTTGGCATGCCAAGACAGTTTCCTAGCAGCCTTACTCAAGAAAGGAATCACAAAGGACCCAGGTTTTTTTCTCTGTAAAGCTACTGGAATAAATTAAAACCGGGACAGAAAATGGTTACCTTTAAAAAGGTGGTTTTAATTTTACCAGTGGGAGAGAGACCAGTAGTCAAATAGAAGTTGTTTACTGAGTATTTTGGGTTGAAGAGATACTGGTTCTTGATGACCATCTGGATGATTTAGGATGAATTTTAAAATCTGCTGCATAAGAAATTAAGGCAGTGGTCATTAGGAAGATCCTAGGCCTGTCCTGAGGCTGGGAAGGCACATGTGTTTCTGTGGATGTATCTGTGGGGTGCTCAGGGTCCTGGAGGCAGAGTCTTTCTGAGTCTGTCTGGGAGGAGTGCTTCCCATGGGCATCCCAAGCTTCATTGAGCCTTGATCCGTGGATGAGGGGGAGACAGATCTCCTAAGGGACCACAAGACCTATGCCTATCCCTAGGAGGTGTATGGGGCTGGACAGAGGTGGGGAGAAAGCAGAGCTGAGAGCCTGCAGGATGTGCCAGTGGAGCACTGGGTGAGTGCAGACTTCACTCACTGGGCATGTGTTTAGTGAACACATGTGAGGTGCCAGGCATCATGCACAGGCGGGGAGTTTTGTAGTGGAACAGGCCCTCCTCTGCTAGAGCTTATGGCTTCAGAAGACGATAGGCATTAAACATGCACATCTGCTGATGGGGACGCAGGTTGACAGGGATGTGTGAGATCTGTCACATTGTGGGGTGGTAGGAATCACATTTAGAAGGTCATAGATGTCCCTTTCATATGGTGACAGGGTGTGCAGATTGTGACTAAAATCCAGATATGCTGCTTGAGACCAGGCTCAGCATAAATATTGGTTGCTTTGAAAGGGGTTTCTTGACGTGAAAGGAAATAGGCTAGTAGATGAAGAATCTGGGCTCTGGTGTGTAGGACTGGATTTGGTGCTTGGTTTAGGGCTATGTGACTTTTGCTGTGGAAAATGGAATGCTAATTATGCTGGCAAGGATAATACTTAGCGTAGTGCTGGGCTTATAAGAAAGTGTCAGCAATATTACCTTCTATGTGTGATTGTTATTAACATTACTGCTATTTTCTTATCTTTATTGTCATGTCAAGGAAAATCATTTGTGGTAATATGTCAAATGCAACTTGTAGTTCTGGAAATTTTCTAGGATCTGGATTTCTTAGAAAGTTAAAAAGTCATTATTCCTGGAGCAAACATTATGCAGATTTGAGATTTCAAGTTCACTGATCCTACACATATTATCATTTGTTTATTTATTTGTTTATTTGTATATCAAAAGTGAATTCTAGTAATTTCACTCCTAGGTATGTGCCCCAAAGAATTGAAAACAGGTGTTCAAACAAGTAAACGAATGTTCATAGTAGCCCTATTTACACAGTAGCCAAAAGAAGCACCCCAAGTGTCTATCAGTGGATGAGTAGATAACAAAATGTGGCCTGTACATACAATGGACTTTCATTCAGCCATCGAAGGAAATGAAATTCTGATATATGCTGCAACTTGTGTGAACCTCAAAAACGTCATGCTTAAAGAAAGCCAGCCACAAAAGGTCACATACTGTATGATTCCATTGGTATGAAATTCCCAGAATAGGTAAATCCATGGAAACAGAAAGCAGATTGGTGGTTGCCATGGGCTGAGAGGAGGCAGCAAATGGAGTAGAATCACTTCATGGGGGTAGGGCTTTATTTTGGGGTGATACAAATGTTCTGGAACTAGATGGAGGTGGTGGCTGCACAATATTGTGAATGTAGTGAATGCCACTGAATTGTTCACTTTAAAATGGTTAATTTCATGTTATATGAAGTTTGCATCAATAAAAAAGCTAGTTCTAAGCACCATTTATACTGTCATATTTGTAAATTACCATAATAGCTCCTTTATATGACTTAGACCTTTACAAATAATGTAAAATTGTCCTCTTAGACCGTCTCACTTAGAACAGCTTCCATCATTAAAAAGAAAATATGTTCCATGCTCGTATGCCTTATTATCACCACAGCAAGAGCCCAAGGTTGATCTTTCATGAAGCTTTGCACAATCATCATGAAATGTGGTTATCTTGTACTTTGCTGCCTGCAGAGGGGCCCACAGAGGCTGCCACGTGAGATTGATATTCACCCTACCCTCTCTCATGATCCAGAGAAGTGGGAGAGCCTAGGAATACTCCAGGGGAAATCAGATCACCAGGCTTCGCTTTATGTTTGTGATAATGTTGGTAAGTTGCTCAGAGCCATGCCTGGTTGTGAGTGTGTTGTGGCCTGATGAGGATCCTGTGACCCTCCATTCAGTTGGACAGACACTGGAAATCCGCTACAGGCCAAGGCAGCAGCTTAATTGGGGCCTTATTTGTTTATTCTGGGTTGTAGGTTGCTCCTGATGACCTAGCTGACTAGAAAGCATTGCAGGAAATGTGCAAGTCAGCTGATGAGCACTCAAAGAGTGCCCTGCCCCCACTGTGCATGTACCCTTTTCCTGCCCTGCCTGGGCAACGGTTGCACTTCCAAGTTCAAGGATTAGCCGAGGTTGTCTGTATGCTTGATTAGCGTGTCCTTTTAAAAGGTCCATTCCTCATCTCGCTGTTTGCCAGCGTACCCTTCCTCTCCCGGACAGCCGTACCTGCTTCCCTGTGTTAATGACAGTTTATGAAGTGAGGCACAGTGAGAGGGATCTGAAGCGTTTGTGGGGAGCTCGTTACAGGATCTAAGCTTTTCCCTTCAAGGTCGGTTGGTTTTTTAAGTCCACTCTAGGTTTATGGAGAGGAAAATTCATTATAATCTGACGTTATTTGGCTATGGCCATGACATGGATTTATAGCCCATGTCATGTGCAGCTGGGTGAGGAGAGATGAATATGCCCCCAGTTGGTCTCCCATCCTGGAGAGGATTTCATGGTTCATTTGGCAAAGAGGAACCCAGCAACCCTTCATTCAGGGGGCAGTGCTCTTCCCAGGAAGGGGGATTCAGACCCAGAGGTGGGGGAAGGCATTCTTTGGCTGAACCCATGAGGGTTTGAGTTAGGAGGCCCTTTGGAGCAAGCATTTGACTTAACACCTGAGAAAACACCAGCGTTCTCATACATCAACGTATGTGCAAGTATGAACGTCCCTAGAGGTGGCATATGCTCATGTCTTAAGGAGAAAAACTTATTTGCTCTAGAAAAGGGTCATGATTAGATAGATATGGGATTTGTCCTTTGAGCTATCAGTGGCATTGATGGCAAATATGTGTCCCTTAATAGATACAGCAGGTGTCACTGGGTGATGGCCTGAGAGCGACTGTCAGAGTCCAGGCCCGTCTGAAGGCTGTGACTGTCCTCCAGGACCCCGGGAGGTCAAGAAGACTTAGCCCAGGTGTCGCTGCATGGAAGGCCTTGTACAAGACACTGAGTGATGTATTTTCTCACCTGGAAAGTAGATGTAGTAGTAACTGGAGAAAACTTGTGTTTCATGTGTATACGGTGAAACTAAATGGTTGTTATTGTTTTGCCATGGTGCTGTGGGCTAAGGTGCTGGACAAATCTGATCTGTTATCAGACAAATACATCTAAGTCGGATACAGACCCTTTTTTGCTTGTTATTTCAAATCACATTATTCCAGCTTTCATGATATCTCAGTTTCCTCTGTTGTTTTGCTTCTAGAAAAATCAGTTTTGTCTTATATACATATATACTACCTTTTTCCTAAAAGGATCTAAGGGGCTTTATACAAACAGTATAGTTCAGCAGGATAAAGTAATGTAAATTCATGTGGAAAGAAAATGAGATGAAGAGAGTAGAGATGACCAAGGTTTGTGTTTAGGGGAGGGTGTAAAATGGGGAGTCCTGAGCTGAAAAACTTGGTTTCTCCCTGTAAGGAGTGGTGGGCAAATGGACAGAAACCAATAGACTTCCCTTGAGCACCCATCAAAGGGTGGGCACCTGCTTCACGCTGGGATAAAGCTGAAGTCAGCCACACACTAGTGTTCCCTCAAATGTCCAGAGCCTATAGGACTAGCGGAAGGGGCATGAGGTGGCACGTCAGCCTTCTGTGTCTTCATTATGTAGTTAGAATTCCCACAATCTCAGCTGCATCTGTGCCAGGTGTGCCCTGCATTTCGGATGTGTCACACTCAGCCTCTCCCTCACTGTACAGGAATCTGGGTGTGACTTTGGGATCAAGATCACTGAAGTTTGTGGATAATGGTTTGATGGATTTTGAAATGATTATTTTCCCAGTGTCATTTCATTTATGGCTCTTTGTGTGACCCCGGACTTGGTGATAGAAATCAACTTTGTCTTCTCAATTACTATGACTGTGTAATTTCATAAGATTCAGTGTCTCTTGTGAAGAGTCCTGCTTCTGCTAGGACATTGGGCAGCTGCTCCATCTCCGAGCAGTCCGTGGAATACTAAGTGACAGGCGCCGGTCCATTGAAAATGCCTCCCTGAGACTTATGTGTACACTGTCGTTATTTATCACCCTGCACTCCTCCGCGTGCGTAGCTCTGAACTGACTCTGAATTAAACAGGCAGTGCTTAGGTTTGGATGTCCTCTCCCACTCAGGGCGCCTCCCATTCATGAGGAGCCCCAGGTGTATTGTGTGACAACAAGATCGTGACCACAAGCGTGGCTGTGGGTGGATGTGTAGGTTTTGGAAAATGATTACTTAGAAAATTACATTCTTATACTTGGCAATCTTACCTAGTAAAGGTGGAGAAATAGCGGCCAGGTAGACTTTGCTGTGTAAACTTAGTGTGGCTTAAAGCCATTTCAGGCTAGGTGCGGTGCCTCACGCCTGTAATCCCAGTATTTTGGGAGGCTGAGACAAGACAATCATTTGAGGCCAGGAGTTGAGACCAGCCCAGGCAACAAAGAAACCCTGTCTCTTAAAAAAAAAAAAAAAAAAAAAAAAACAAGAAAAACAAAAAAAAAACAAGCCAAGCATAGTGGCATGCACCTGTGGTCCCAGAAGGCTGAGGTGGGAGGATCCTTCAGCCCAGGAGGTCAAGGCTGCAGTGAGTCATGATCATGCCACTGCACTCCAGCCTAAGTGACAGAGCAAGACCCTATTTTAAAAAAAAATCCATTTCAGTAATTCACCAGGACTATTTTCTCTGCACTCCTTTTTGGGGGATGTTTCTCTGAGCCCACAGCTGGCACTTTATCGGCAGGGCCCCGTGCTTCAGCCACCCTGGTGCACATGTAGCAGCAGGCTGGTGCCTGTGATGGGGGTGGCCCCATGGGCATTGGAGTGGGCTTGTCCGTCTGCAGTGGTGATGACACTTCTGAAGGAATGGGAGAATTTCATCTTCTAACTTGCTGTTCAGTACTCTCTGTTCAACTAAAATAAACGTGCCTGATGCACAAAGACTCATGGTTGACGATGAGGCACAAGGATTCAGCAGAAGAGACAGCCAACCCTGGGGTTACTGGCGTGTCGGGCACTCTGTCCGGCAGCCACTGCCCCAATGTCAGTGCACAGTGATGTATCCCAGGAGTCAGTGGCACTTACTGCTCACAGTCACTTGTGAATGTCTGCTTGGCTTGGCTTCAAGCTGTGGTTAGGTCCAGGTCTGCTGCATTAACCTTCTTTGGACCAGCAGCCTCCAGAGCCATGTTTTCATGGTGAAAGGCAAGTCCCCAGGACGCAAGCCCATCTGTACCCAACTGGAACCTGTGACGCCCTTCACCTTTATCTTGTTTGTGGGTATTGCATTGGCCAAGGCAAATCTTATGGCTGAGCCTAGGGTCCGCAGTGGAGACGTACACTCTGCAGAAGTGGAGGGTAGGGATGAGTGTTTGCTGGGCAGTAATATAGCTGAGGCTCTGTGAGAATGTCTACTTTTAGCAGTCAAAAGAAGACACAGATCTTAGGCTTGCAGGTTTCCTCATTCCAAAGTTGGTGGGCTTGTACTTGACTTTGAGGTGATATTTCTTCCCAGGTCAGGGGAAGCAGGAAAGTAAGAGGATCTTGAGAACTGCTGTGCTCATTAATTTTATGGCAAATCCATGTATCACCTGGAAAGCCATACATCTGGTGTTGAGTAGTGGACCAAGAGCTGTGGTCTGGATTCCATGCTTACCTTCTGGGAAGAGGCTGACATGAAGTGTGCTACTAGCTTGCCGAGAGCCCTGCTCATTTCTGAATGTGGCTTAATTCTAGTCACGTCCTTTGTTCTTCCGAGGCTAACCACCGCAAAGGGATTGCAGTGGCCAGTGGAGGGCTAGTGCAGATTCAAGCACACTGACAATTAGGCTAAATCGTCAGAGGCAGGTTCTTGCATGGAAGTCGCATCAACTTGCTGGAGTAACTGTCCCTTGACCTCCTCTTGTCTACCGGGTCTTCCTCCACCTCACTTTAATGCCGCTGTGAACTCTGAGGCTTTAATTGGGAAGGTCGTCTCCACCCCTCCATCACCCACGTCCTGCAGGTCCAGGATTGGAATGAGGGGCACATGCAGTTGCCTAGTGGGTGGGATTTCAAGGAAACGGGATATATGCCTTCCCCACCCCCTCACCTTTTCCCAGAAATGCCTTCATCACTCTTTCCTCCTGGAATCCTGTCATTGGAATTTCCTGCTTTTGCAGCTCTTGTCAGCTTGTGTTTCTTTTGAAACTCAGTACCCTTGGGAGCAGTGACGCGAAACCATCACAGACGCTGACCTCGCTGACAGGCTGGGCAAGAAGAGGTCTGGGAGGATCTATCAGGAGTGTGGGGAGCTGGTGGGGCCTGCCCTGTAGTGAGGCTTAGGGTATGGGCCCTTAGGGAGGACAGGGGATGAGAGCTGGGAGGTGGCGGGGTAGGGGGGTGGTAAAAGGTAGAGGGTGAGGGGTGAGAGGGCCCCTAAAACACTCTCCCTGGGCCACAGTTTCTCTTGGGCTGCAGCATCCCAGGGTGGGAGTAGAGGACATTCGGGTCTTCAGAATGCCAGCCAGGCTCCCCTCCTATGTTTTTTTTTTTAATCCCAGAGATAACAGAGTTCTTTCTTCTGCATGTTTTTTGGGGGGCTCCTCCTTTCTTGCTGCAATGCTGTCAGAATCATAAAGAGCCAACATCTATAATTAATTTCAATGGCCTGCACTGGTGAATGCATGTGGCACACAGAATACCTGGCTGTGGAGAAGCAGCAGCAGGACCTAGCGTGTTGGTACCGGAAGGGAATGCAGAGGCCTCTTGGTTTGATCCCCTCATTTTACATGCAGGGAAACTGAGGCCCAGAGAGAGGGCCCCCATAGCTAGCCAGTGGCAGTCGGCTCTGGGGGGCCCTGGACAGCAGCACCCCACCCCAGTGCACTCTTTGCCGGGCAGGGTGATGGGGGCCCAGCCTGGTGGACGCTCAGCAATAGGAAGGGGAGCAGTGGGGAATCCCTTCCCGGGTGCTGGTCTACCAGACTGGGGCTCCACTGGGTCCATGGTCCTAGCAGTCATTGAAATATGCGATTTCAGTTTTCCAGTCCTTAAAAACCCTGAGTAAGGAGTCTAGAAGCCAAATATATATATATATATACACCCACACACTGATAGATCAGCTCATCAGAAGATTATTTTGAGACCATTCAGGTGATGTAAACAACCTTTCTGCTTTGTAGCACCCAGCAGTAAGTATCTGAAGAAGCTGGAAATGGGGCTTACCCGATGAGGGCTGTGAACATGTGCCTCAAGGGCGCTGCAGGTTTCATTTCATTTCTGTCTCCACTTATCGAGCAACTGCTGGCTAACAGTGGTCAGCTGTTTTATGTCCATTGCACATTATTGCATACCGTGTCTAATAAGCCTGTAGAAGTGAGTGCATTATCCTCACTGCAAATGTGGAAACTAAAGCCCTGTGCTAGGAACTTGCATCGGGTTCCCTGGGTGGCACTGGTGATGCAGAACACACACAGATCTGCCCACGTGAAGGCCCCACGCTCCTGACAGCTGAGCCATGCTGTTCGCTGAGCTGCCTTTGTATGGCATGACAGGGCCAGAGAGAGAGAGGACTGGTTACTTACTGCACACCCAGAGAGACAGGAATGGGCACAGTTGTCACTATGCCATAGGAAATGGAGTGTAACCTGCATGATGCAGTGAGTCACTGTTCTCCCTGGCCCTCCTGCGACCCCAGCTTCTGCCCTGGGCTGCTGCCTGGGCTGCTGCAGGGCACACTTCAGGGCACGAACATGCCCTACAGCAGGTTGTGGGTTTTGTTGGGGTGGAGCACCCTCAGACCCCTGTTGCCTCTTCCCTGCCCATGCCCCCTCCATTCTCCATCAGGAATTCTACTCCTGGGACTTGGAAAGCACAGGACTGGAGGCAGCTCCTCTGATTCTGACTCTGGGGGTACCTTTCACCTGTTGGGCCTCAGCAGAGCATGCAAAGGAATGAGGGAGGGTGATTCATTGTGGGGAGTTAAGGATAGGAGCCTCTGGGATCGAGTTCCAGGTCTGCTGGTTGGGAAAATGCTTTTCTTAATATGAGTGTAAGTGTTTGGAGTGAGCTGCCGAATTTCCACAGCTTAGATTCAGGGTGGAGGAAACGAGAAGAGTTCCTCTTTGATTCCCATGATGGTGGAGTGGGTGTAGGCCCAGAGAGTAAGAGCAAGTCCGTGCAGAGGTTCTGCGCCAGTGGACACACTAGTGGGGGACATGCTGACAATGGGAGGGTGTCGGGGAGCACACAGACCCCCTAGGGCGGCTGCAGCTGACAGTTCCCACTGAGAGGGAGGCAGAATCTAGAGATGGCCATGCTGCAGGAGCCAAAAGGCCTGCCTGGACCTGTGGTTTGGAGAACAGGAGCCCCATGGCCGAGCCCTGGGCCAGGCCTTTGGGATGCTCCAGGGCTCAGGTTGAAGATACTGCATCTCTGCTCAGTACCAGAGGGAACACTGGTGGATCTAAGCAGGGGCTGCATGGTAAAGCCTGTCTGTAGTTGCATTCTGGCTCAGGGAAGGCGGGCTCGCTTCCTCCCTAAGGGGCAGTTTATGACTGATGATGGATAGCAGCTATTTTTCTTTTATCTTGTTGCCATGAGTGTTTATTGGGGTTAAACCTGCGTCTTTCCTTTACACATTAATGTAGGGAGATATTGGCTTTGAGAAATGAGTGTAGATTGAATTGAATTATTTAGGCCAATGTGTTCATAATTAGTGCAAGTGGTCTGCATTTTCTTAATCAAAAGAATCTACCCCAGGGAAAAAGTGGACTCGGTTTTACTGAGACACCAAAACATGGGTGTGACATAAATGAAAGAGCTCTAGGAATCTTCCGGTCCTGCCGCACCCTGTGCCAGATCACCAGCAGTGCAGGAAAGCCCGAGGGCTGCCAAGATGCCGGCCTGCCCTACGGTGGGGGGATGGGTGGTGCAGTACTGCCCTGGGCCTGAGCTGACTGCAGGGCCTGGGGACACTGCCCAGGGGACGGTGCAGGGAGCCACTGCACATACTTCAGCTCTCGCCTCCATGGTGGGAGACGGCCGGGCACCCTCGTTTGCTTGGAGTACTTCCCTTAAAGTGGGTCCAGCTGGTCGTTTTCTTTTACTTATCAGCTTTGTTTCTTTGTTTTATTGTTTAGTCCTCAGAACAGCCAAAGGAGAACGCTGCAGAAGAGCTCACCAGGAGGTAGAACTGTGTATGCCTCCTCCAGGGCTGGCAGGCAGGAGGAGGTGGAGGGGTAATGGTCCTCCCATGAGGAGAGGAGCCGTGGAGGGGGAGTCTGGTGACTCCTGTGGATTCAGGTGACAATGAGGAGGAGAAACTCAGTGTGCTAATGGTGGCATTGGGGCTGGCTCATTACTTTCCTTAGGCCCTACTCCCTCAGGCGGAGGAAGGGTTGACTGCCTGGTGTGGGTGAGTGAGGACTGCGTGAACTGTGTATGCAGACAGAAGGTAAGTCCAGGCTTGGCCAGGGCCAGGGTCATGGGCAACAGTGGTGATGATGGCAGATAATAAATCCTGAAATATAATAAAAATGCCCAGGGTGCAGCCAAGAAATGCCTGTGATAGTCCCTAGAGGTGCCTGGAGCATGCCTGTGTTCACACAGCCTGGTGGTCTCCCACCTTGGGTGCTTAGGCTGCAGCCTTCCCCACGCTGGAGGCCTCTGTTCCCACTCCCCGCTTGCGGGCCTGCTGGATTCCGGCTCCCCTGCTCCTGTCCCGCTGCCCCATTCCCAGCCTCCTCCAGGTCTCCCCTCACTGCGTTGCAATGGAGTGTTTTGGTGGCCAGCACTGAGCTCTCTTCCACTCAGCATTGAGCTCATGGAAGGAGTGGAGCTTTGCTCTTCTGTGGAGGAGCACAGAAATGCTGGTGACCACAGAGACCCCTAGTGTTGTCCACAAAGGTCTCCAGAAGACAGTAGGGGATGGGTGGGCCGCCCTGGGCTGAGGCAGGACCCTGGTGAGCAGTGCAGTGATGAGGCGCACGTCAGCCCCTTCCTAACACCGGGGCTGAGGGAGGGTGCTGCAGGGAGCCGTGCTGCACTCTGATTCAGCACACATAGGGACCCTGGAAGCAGGGGACAGTAGCTCCCTTTTGTTGTCAGAAAATTGGGGATGCTAAATGGCTGGCTCAAGCCACAGAGGTGCTACATGGTGGATTTGGGATTTGAACTTGGCTCTGCCTGGCTCCTAAGCTTGTGTTTGTTTTCTCTGCTCCCTGGGAGGACCAGCCAGCCTTGCTTAGCTGGGGACGCTGGGAAGCGAGTATTCTATATGCATCAGCTGGTGGAGTGCTTATCAAATGACCCCCAGATGCCATCTCACTAGGGGAGGCCGTGTTTCTGGCTCCCTCCTGCCCCCACAATTCTGCCTGTGGATGTTTTTCCAGGAGATCTTGCCCTGGTAGGAAAGCTGGTAGCGGAGGAGGGGGTGGCATTGGGCTGCTCCTTCTGGCTTGCTGTCACCTCCCTTGTCCTGCCTCCTGGGCCTTCCCAGGTCCACTGTAAGGAAGGACCTTGAAAGAACACAATCCCTTGGGCACCAAGCCTGGGGTCTTACAGAGGGGCAGCCCCGAGGGAGGGGGTTGGGGCCTGCAGTTTACTCCAGGATTTGTTTTGGTGATCTTGTCATTTTGATGGGTGTTAGTTTCCTTGAGCATCTTCATTGTATTAGTAGCCATGAGTGTTACTGAAAGCCATTTTTATTCTTAAAGCATTCAGGGACTGATAACCAAAATTTAAGACAAGCTACAGGAGATGAAATCAGTGGCGCTTGGGGATTGTGGGACAGGACCTTTTCTCAAAGGTGGCTGGTGTAGGGCGTGTGGACTGGGAGGTGGGCGTTCGGAAGGGGACACATCACTCTCCTCTCGCCCAGTCTTGAAAGCCACTGGAGTCACATCCGCTGCAGGAAACCTTATGTTAAGTGATATGAGAAGCAGTCACAGGGTGGTTTTGGCTGGACGAAGGGTGTGGAGTGGCATCTAGAAATGCGTGGGAGGCCACTGCCAGTGGCCTCTTTAAGGCTTTGGTGATGTTTTGAGACTCTTCCCAGGCCAGGCAGATTGTCTTCTGTGCCCATCTCTGAGGGTGAGGTCCCTGCATGGCTAAGCATGTGTGTATGGATTGTGTGTGCTTAAGGATGTGTGGCCTCACACATCACGTTGGGTGATGCTCTTGAACATGCTGACTTTAAAAAATCCATACTGGGCTCATCTGCTTCCCTGATGACAGAGTTTGGGAAACTAATAAAAGACATTCTGGCCTGGTGCCATCAGAAGTGAAGTCAATGTGGGGAACAGCTGCCTCTGGGAGGATGATGCCTGTGCGCTGTGCTGGATGGCCTCTGCTCCGTGGCCGGCCACACAGTCCTGTCCGAGAAGAGGCCCAGGCAGCCGTCACCCCTCCACCCAATCTGAAAAGAGCCCAGGGTCCAGAGTGGGGGTGACAGTGATGTTTTCCATGGAAGCTGCCTTAAAGAGAGAACAAATTAAGCCTGGCACTGGCCTTCTGGTTTTGGAGACTGAGCTGCCCTGCCCTGTGCTGGCAGTGCCACTCAGTGTGAAGGGAAGAACAGCTTCCCCTTTCCATACCTCCCCCTAACCTCCTGGGAAGTTGCCGAAATACAGATGTTAATGGTGCAGTTAAGCCAGCTTAACTGCCTTAAGTTAAGCCACCATTAAGCCAATCAATAGCATGCCTTTCCACAGCCATTGCACAAAACTTTTGTCTTAATTAGACTTGAGGTGCAAACTGCTGATTCTCCAGTGCAGTGTGCCTGCTGTGCTGTGTGTTTTTGTTAGTGTGTCTGGATGTGGTATTCATGCCAGGGCACCTGGACTGCAGGGTAATTGCTTGCCTGGCAGTGGGAGCCCAGAGGCCAGGGTGGTGCATTGTGTTCTGCCACAGTCAGACCCCAAGTGTGTTTGTGCTCTGAGGGGAGCCTGAGCTTTGTCAGTCTTTGTCATCTTTGTCAGTCCTTTCTGAGAGTCCTGTAGGGAAAAGGTTCACTTGGGGCTCCTGAAAGCTTGCTTTTGCATCTGTCCGTGAGCCTGGTCCAGTGTGAGCAAGCTGACGCCTTGTGGAATCTGGATCTGGACCCGGCAGGGTGAGTCTGCGCATTAGAGAGCGTCCTCCTTTGTCCTGGCCTTGTTGGCTTCACTGGCTCTGTGTGGCTCCAAGCCTGACCTCTCCCTTCCTCCCACGCCCCTGGGGCACCTCCTTCTACTGCATTCAGATTTTTCTCCTCTCACCCAGTTTTCCTCTTTTCTGCCCTGGGTTCTGAGGGGTCCATGGCCTACAGGACAGTTTGCCTAGGATAAGCCATGACACATAAGGGGCTGGTAGAAGGCTGATCTCCTGTTTAAAATCAATGATGTTTCTGAGATGGAGAGGTGGACATTCAGCTGCCTGTTAATACATGTCAGTAGGAAGATGCTTGGACCCTGCAGGCCTGGTGCTTTGTACCTGTGGATTTTCAAAGTCACTTTATTGGAGGATTTCATTTCACTTTCAGTTCTGAAAGTAAGGGCCAGGAAAAGGCATGGGCAGCATTCTGTGTTGCTCTGAGAGAGGTGATGCTGTGCCTTCAGCAGATTTCCTTGTGATGATGGAAAAGTGTGGTCGAGGGATGTGTTTGACCCTCCTGGAAGAAGCACAAAGGTGTGCTGCTCACGCAGCGGTCACTCCAGGGAGCCCTTGGTTGCAATTTGAAGGCAAGCAGGAACCTGGAGGCCCAGAGAGGCAGAGGGCATGGGGCGCAGGCCCTGTGGTCACTCAGTACGTGCTCTCTCAACCGCATCACAGTCCCACACAAGGTCATCTATGATTATCACCCGGGCGCAGCAGACTAAGTCACTGAAACCCCAGAACCAAGGGTTTGCTCCAGGTGGGCCTGGACTCTCAGCTCAGCCCCCAACAGGCCATCAGGGCACCACAGTGAGCTGATGGCTGGCCCACTGCTGTGACCAAGGCGCCTTCTGGATTGGCACATGGTAGGGGGAGCTTCCATACCATAATTCTAAATCCCAGGAGCTCTGAAGCAGGAATCTTTCCACCTGTTTGGTACAGCCCATCTGATAGCAAAACCTGCTTTGAATTACCAGGAGCCCTGGTACCATCGGAAGTGTTGGGTTTCCCTGAAGAGATGCAGTGCAGACCAGACCTCCCAGGAGGAGTGACGTCTCACAGGGCCAGTAGCCATTCTACTTTTCCCAAATCCAAACTTCTCCAACTCCAAATTTCTCTCCTGGTCTGTCCCCAGGGGTGGAAGTCAGTGCTGTGAGTCTGAATCTGGAAAGACAGTGAGCACTGCAGTCCCTGCCCCGATGGTTACGCCGTCCTCCACAGACTGGCAGCACTGAAATGGGACATGCGACTGTCCCTGTGCTCAGCTCTGCACTGCTCTTCCCTCTCAGCACCCTCCTGATTTGCATCTATGCTTGTTCTCCATGTTTCTGTGATCTCATCTGTGACATACAGATGACAGCCATGGTATTGGCCTCATGGGGGGTTGTCCAGAGGTGAAAAAGACCCAGTGATTATGTGCCACAGAATTTTGCATCCAAAATTTGCATTTTAACTTTTTCCAAGGGACTTTTTTCTGCTCAGGTCCCGTGAATGGCCCCTTGGTCTCTCCTGTGTGATGTTTCGTGGTCACAGTCACCCTGGATTCCCGATGCTCTGGTGGAGAGGTGGTACCAGTGTCTGCAGACCGTAAGAAACTGCGTTTTGACCCCAAACCACAGCTATAAATAAATTGACATATTTATTTGTGGGCTTACAGAGACATAAACAGTCTTGTTTCTTGAGGTGCTTAGGTAGCTCTGAGCTACCCAAGACTTTGTGAGAGCATCAGGTTGGGACACCATGCTCAGGTGACTTCCATGTACCCTGCAGAGCCACCCTCCCCCTTCACCCTGTTTGTGCTGGAGGCCACACCATCTGCACTGTATACCCAGGCAGGTGGTTGGATTTGTCCAATGGGAGGCAAAAGGGGAACTGTGAGATCAGGGTGTTCCCCTTATGAGCTCTCTCTCGGATCATATCAGAGGCCTCAGGTCCCATTAGGGGCCCTCTGCATGGAGCTCTTCTCTGTGGCCTCTGCAGACCTTTTTGGCCCTTTCCTTTCAGGCCTCAGATGCTAAAGCTTCCCACTGTTGCCAGTGGTAGGGCGCTGCACTCCTGTGTGCAATTTCCTAAACCCCGCTCATAGTCCTATAGTTTTCCTTTTGCTAACTCTCCTTAGTGACCCGATTAAGTGTGCCGCTTCTCTACATCCAAGACCTGCCTGTTCAAATAAGCAAGCCAGAGAAAAGTTCGAGTTCTTATTTGAAAGGCAGAGTGAGAGCCCTGGCATGGACCATCCCATGGCCTGTTGGCTGACTGCTACCAGCAGGGTTGAGCTGTCCCATTGTCACATCACTAGCCTTAATATAGTCACACCAGTCTCGTGTCCTGAAGTTGTCTTGTTTGCCCAAAAGACGAGGCTACCAAGAAGATGCTGTGAACCTTGGTTACCAAGAAGAACTCAGAAACCTAGATGCATTGTGCTTGCAACCATTCAGAATAGGTGCAAGGATCCAAATCCCTGGGCCTCATGAACAAAGAAAGTTACAAATCAGGATGACTGTCATTAACTGTAATTGCTTTTGCATAACTCCTTTCAGAGTTATGGCAGGCATGGAGTCCGGGGAGTTGCCCATAGTTCTTAATGTATTAGGGAACAGGAACACTCAAAGGTATTCTCATCTAAAGACCGGTTCACAAAGGAGGCATTTGAACGTGAATATGCCAACTTTAAAACCCAATAAAGCTGGAAAGTATGAAAGCCCACAGAGATGTCATTAAGGAAATTATTTCCTCCCAAAATAGAGCCACCCCAGGTGACCTCCCAAAACAGAATTTTTGTCATGTAAATCTGAAGTCACCTCCATTCCCTTTCTGTTGAGAATTGTTCTGTTTCCTGACAGCACACAGGGATTTTTGCAAGGCAAGGCATTGTCACCCAAGGAGACTAACTTCTTTTCACTCCATTACATTTTTTTTCCTTGCCACGAGCCTGGGAGATTACTGTACCTGACCCCTGCCTTTGGAACATGGGTGAAAGTTGTCATGATGGAGGACACATGGCTGGGACAGCAGATGGCTAGAAAGCTACTACAGGAGGACTCAAATCACTTTCTTCTTTAGTAGCTTCTGGAAATCTTTATGCCCATGTGGTAGAAAAACAGATGGGCGTTTCGTAAAGAAAGCGGCACCAGTGTCTGCAGAGCATAAGAGATTGCATCTTGACTCCAACCCATAGCTATGAATAAATTGACAAATTTATTTGTGGGCTTATCAAGGACATAAAAAAATCATTCTGGCTGGCAAATGAAAATGGCATTGTGTTGCTCACTAACATTCGTTTGTCAACTGTTCTTGGAATAGGTGTTAAATTATAACTGAGGAGCTGGCGTTATAAAGCTGAACTGGGATTTTCCAAGCTGTCATATGAAAAGAAAATTATTAACTATCTCCTTCTCCATCCCTCCACCCCCCGCTCCCTCTGCAGAAAAAGCCCCTTTCTCTGCTGTCATATGACTTGGACTGCATGCTGTATGTGCACACGGTGTAATGAATGCCACATTATCACCCACTGGCTGGGGTGAGCCTTCTTGTTATTTATTTCCAACTGGAACAGGATTTCACATCCTATGCTCCCACACAAAGGAATCTTAGAAACAACCATTTCAGATAGTTCCTTGCGTAAGAGTTTTAGGTACTCTTCTGCAGAGAAACTGTTGTTGGAAAATGAGCTTGGATTTCTTGATGCTGCATGTCATGGTTTGGCCAGAAATGGTCTGGGTGGTGCTGCTCTTACATGCACTGTTGGTCAGACATTAGGTGTGGTGGAAAAAAAATCTGTGTAAGGATCTCAGTAATTATGAGGGGCGACCACGGTATAGCTCTGGGATGTCTTACTTTGCACTTAGATGTCTCTGCTTTTGGTTTTGAGACATCACGTGGAAAGCTGTGTTGGTTTTCATCCTGTTCCATGGCTGTCTGGTGTTGCGGGGGTCTGCACTTCATAGCGTGGAAGATGAAGCATGATATGACTTCAGGAATGCATGCTGAGGGAAGATGTGTGGTCATGAAAATACAGTTTGGGTTTTTTTTTTAAGCCAGAAACTGGGCGACAGTGAGATCTTAAAAACTGGGTAAATTGAGAAATCAGCTGACTTTCTCAGATCTTGTTCTCCTCATCTTGTGTATGGTATCACAGGCTTGATCCGGAGGATTGCTGAGGTTCCTTCCAGCTCTGCTTCTACTTCTTAAACACAAAGCCTATAGGGCTCTTGGAGTAACTCAAGGCTTCTAATCTTTAAGTTTCAAACAGACCACTGGGAGGATCTTGTTAAAATGCGGATTCTGATCCTATAGGTACAGGGGGATGCCTGGCATTCAGGATTAAACAAGGAATCTCTCTTGTGATGCCAGTGCTGCTGGTCCATGGACCACACTTTGATTGCCACAGATATAGATGGCCAAAGTTGCGTGGGGGTGTGCCAGATTCCTTCTTTGTCCAGGTGGCTCAGGTCTGGGTGGCTCCTTCAGATCTTGAGCTACATCACATCATTCCATCTCTGTCAATAAAGACAGACAAGGAGAATGAAGTGAGAACTTCTCTCTCCAGTAATATAACACATTGCTCCTACACATACAATAAATACTTATTACAGCAAATGAATGAGAAGAGAAATTAGTGTCTTCAGAGACACACGTACCATAAATACTCAAAGTCCCTCCCACTTGCCACACATGAACACACACATATATTCATGCACCAGATTTCATTACCTAGAATCCTCATGTTCATATTCTATAACACCCAACTTCTATTTTCCGCAGTGTCCTACACATATTATGCCTAGATACACTATGTCCTCTGACTATCCTTTGGCCCACCCAGTGCCTATCATTTTCTAGATCATTGCAAGTCCTCAATCTTCCTTGAAGCCTCTGGATTCCTCCAACCCAAACGCCCTCCCTCCCTGTTGTATCCAAGGTCTTCGGGAGCAAGGATGCAGACTCAGACCCAACTGCTGCCCCTGGGGCCCAGCGACACTCAAGGGAGATACTGCTGTTGCCCACACATCTTTCTTAGGCTCAGGACTGGGCTTCAGATCCTTTACAACACAGTGTTCTTGATGGCCTTTAACAACTACTTGAAACATCTTTTCCATCCTGGATTTAGACTTAAATATTATTTTTATTCTTCATGTATATATTCTCTTCCTCTTTTGCCAGATGGTAAATTTGTTGAGAATAGCTACTTTTAACTGTTTTCCCGGGGTGCCCAGCAATATGCTGGGTGCATAGTAGGTGCACATTAAATGATAAGCTGACTGCCTGCAGCAGCGCTGAGTCATACATTCTCGTGTACTGGTTTAATGCCTAACACAACAAATAATCCCGTAGCTTCCTTGATCCCAGAAGTGTCCAGAACCAGTCACTGAACAGCTCAGATGGACCCTGATTTGGGGCACTTGTCTCATGAGCGTGGTGAGAGTGGGAGGGCACCCTGTCACATGATTCCTTTGAAAATGCAGTCAGGATTTTATGGAGAAATGCCAGAAAGCAACAACAGAAGGCTGTTGGGAGAAAAAGAAACAGATAAATCTTTTTTTTTTTTTCATTATGCTTGAAAGGGAGGGAGGTTGTTTGCTCTTCAGTGTTCTACATGCAGCTGCCTCTATTGCTTTTGGTTGGACCAGGCCCATCTGCCCAAAAAGTGAGTGGGGATCATGCATCTCAGTTCCTGCAGTCTCGCCTGGCTGCCGTGCAGGAGTCAGATGGTAGGGCCGGGAGGACCGGGCTCAGGGCCAGGGGCCTTTGGGCACGTGCTGTGGAGGAGCACTTGTGAGATGCACACGCCGTGTCTGCACCCGGCAATGCCCTTGGAATAAGCTCATGTTCCTGTCCCTGTGATCTGCTGAGCCCAGCCAGCCCTTCGTGGTGGGGAAATGCATGGAGGAATTTTGGAAGACTGGATATTATTCCAGTCAGGTGTGAAGTCCTCTGGCCTTAAGTCACTCCTCTTTACTCCTCTTTGTCTCCCAGGCCGGGCTTTTCCACAGGTTTCAAAGTGGAGAACCCAAACTTGGTAAGGTCTCCAGTTTCAGGTGGCTGTTGCGTCTCAGCTCTGCCAAGGATCGGCTCCAAACTGAGCAATATTTCATGCCTCCTCTGTCTAAAGATAATGTGTATTTTAAAATGTTTCCCTCTAATTAAAAGCATCATTTATGTTCTCTACAGAAAATTTGCAATGTATAAACATAATATTTTAAAATAGGAAATAAGACTTGCCCTTTTCAGAATCCAGAGAATCCCCTTGTTCGTGTATTGGGGTTCCACATATGTGTTTGTTTTCAAAACATGGCTGGGAACATGTAAACATGAAGTTTTGTATCCTGGTCTTTTCACTTAATGCTATATTTAATTGCAATATTTTTACTACACTAAAATGTTCTCAAAATAGGTTATTTCATAGCTGCAGAAGAAATCATTGCACATATTTCCCATAATTTCTGTAACTGTTCACCTATCTGACGTTTAGCTTGTTCCAGTTTTTCTCTACTTTAAATGACGTCATCCCCTAGTTTCACATTGCATTCGCTGATTTCTATTTTGGGCATTTTTCTTTCCTCTTTTGCCAATTTTCTATCTATAGACTCTGCCTGGAAAAGAGTCTTGTCGGGATGTTGCTGAGAGGAGCACGTACCTGCCTGGTTCATGTAACAGCAATTTGACATTAATTTATTCATTTTTTATTTTTTTGAGATGGAGTTTCACTCTTGCTGCCCAGGGTGGAGTGCAGTGGCATGATCTTGGCTCACTGCAACCTTCGCCTCCCAGGTTCAAGCGATTCTCCTGCCTAAGCCTCCTGAGTAGCTGGGATTACAGGTATGCACCACTTCTCCCAGCTAATTTTTTTTTTTTTTTTTTTTTTTTTTAGTAGAGACAGGGATCTCACCATGTTGGCCAGGCTGATCTCAAACTCCTGATCTCAAGTGATCCACCCGCCTCAGCCTCCCAAAGTGCTGAGAGTATAGGCATGAGCCTTCACGCCCGGCCTTGGGAATGATCTTTTAAAGGTCATCAGGGCACAATTCTTGCCCCTCCTAACACCTGCCTGTGGCTTCTCAGGGACTCAGGGTAAATGAGCTGGGCCCTGCACCATCCGCTCTTGCTCCCTTCGTTTCTGCGGGTGGAGGCAGCTGTCATGGGCAGCAGAGGTTCTGCAGAGTCACCTGTGAGGTGGGGGGAGTGCAGAGGATTCGTGTGGCGTGGGACCTGCTGTGGTGTGTGGGAACACGCAAGGGTCAGCCGGGGACACTGGCCACACCAGCAGAGCTGCTGCCAGTGGCCCCCAAGGCGTCTCGCCTCCTCACAGTACCACTATAGCATTGCCGATCTTATTTTAAGTTTTAAACGCAGGAGTGTAGATTGGGCTGCAGTGTGGATTAACTAGACCTGGAGGCCTACCCTGAGGAGCTAGTGATTTACCTATTTCCTCTTCCATTCCTGTAGCATCCTCTTAATGAGCACCTGCTGTATGCCTGGCCCTGGATATGGGGCGGAGGACAACTAGATAGCAGCTGTTGGTCCAAGTGGGAGGTGACCAGGATGGGAAGCACAATACAGCTTCACAGAGAGTAAGAAAGCTGTTGGGGCAGTGAGCCAGGGAGGGCAGCAGAGAGAGCGGGGCCTCTGCACGGGGGTGAGTTCCCCAGGAAGAGCCTGCCATTCACTCATCTGTTTTTCATTGACACCATCATTGTCATCATCACTGTTAATACAAATGTTGTACGTGACAGAAAAGACGACTTCTGCTTCCTTCTTTGATGAGATCCTTTGCTCAGTTGAAAGAAAACCCACCAAAGAGGGGAAGGGAATGAGAAGATTCTGTCCCCCAGGGGAGCAGCCCACACAGTCGCGTGTGAGAGGCCTGTGTACTCACCCTGGGCATACCTCCCCCAGAGCCAGAGGGATGCCTGGTGTGGGTCAGTGCTCCCCACCAGACCAGTGTCCCCACCCAAGCCAATGCCCCTCACCCAAGTCAGTGCCTCCCACCCAAGTCACTGCCCCCACCCAAGTCAGTGCCCTCACCCAAGTCGGTGCCTCCCACCCAAGGCAGTGTCCCCACCCAAGGCAGTGTCCCCACCCAAGTCCGTGCCCCCCACCCAAGTCAGTGCCCCCCACCCAAGTCAGTGTCCCCACCCAAGTCAGTGCCCTCACGCATGTCAGTGCCTCCCACCAGGACAGTGCCCCCTATCCAGTTAGTGCCTCTCATCCAGTCATTGCCCCCAACTAGGTCAGCTCTCCCCACTAGGTCAGTGCTCCTCACCAGGACAGTGCCCCCGACTTGGGCCAGTTCCCTCCACCCAAGCTGATACCCCCCACATGGGTCAGTGCCTAGAGTCAGGCCAGTGCTCCCCACCCAGATCTGTGTTCCCCCGCCAGGCTAGTGACCCTCAGCCAGGCCAGTGCCCCAACCCAGGCAGCCTCGGGTTTGTGCCTGAGCTGATGGCAGCTGAGGCTGGTGTGTGGTGTGGTGTGGGAATGTACCCTGTGGAATGATCAGCCCTGGAGGTTGGGGTCCATCCTCCCCAGACCTGCTTCTCAGGGGAATGCAGAGGTGGACGGGGCACTGGGGCAGCAGCGAAGGGCAGGTGGATGGCCCAGCTGGTGGAAGTAGCCAGGGGTAGAGAAGTCACCAAATAGATGGAGAGAAGGGAAGGAGAGGCATGGAGAGCAAGCAGGA
The DNA here is from genome assembly GCA_963573385.1 of Cacajao melanocephalus. Lineage (NCBI taxonomy): Eukaryota > Metazoa > Chordata > Mammalia > Primates > Pitheciidae > Cacajao > Cacajao melanocephalus. The sequence continues at coordinate 62,033 of CAUYLG010029642.1, read as the reverse complement.
GCATGATCTCAGCTGTGTCCCTGAGGTGCAGAGAGAGTTCAGTGGCTAGTGAGAGAGGTGGGAAGGGAAGTGTGTCTGTGTCTGTCATCCTTGTCTATGGGGTTCTAGAGGCTGGTTCAGTTTCTGCTGGGGTAGAAGCGCCTCAGAGTAGGTGATGGCTGCCCTGGTTCCCATGGTCTGCAGATCACTGGAGGAGGGTTCACCACAGCACAGGAAAAAACCATTCTGAGCCCAGGCTGGATGGGGGATGATTTAGGTGACTTTTCTCCAGGTGGTGAGCCCTGCCCTGCCCTTGACTTTGGCCAGTTATGCTCTGCCAGGCCTGCGGGAGGATGAGCCTCCGGGTCATTGGGGAGTTTCTGCTGAAAGGGGCGCCTGTCAAATGCTCCTCAGAACACACGTATTCTGTGCTCCCTCTGGCCAGACCTTTCCTGGCTCCTGTGGGTCCAGGTCTCTTGCTCACATTCACATACCTCATCAGCTCACCTTGTGAAATATCCCTGATCCAACTTTCTGTCACCCCTGGCCTGGTGCCTCTGTGTCTCTCCCCAGGATGATGGAGCTGCCACCAGAGGCTCCTGTTTCTGCCCTTGCCCTAGCGTCTATTCTCAAACAGCAGCCGGAGTGATCCTGTTGAAATGGAAGGTATTTCATGGCAGTCCCCAGCTCAGAACCTCCCAGTACCTCCCAACACAGAGAGAAAGCCAGGCCCTATGACATGGCCCATGCAGGCCTACACCAGCTCCCATCCACTGCCTCCCTGGTGATGTCTCTCCCCAGTGCCCTCCAGGTCACCTGCTTCAGCCATGCTGGTCCTTCCTTCCCCACAAGCCACTGGGCAGCCTCCCCCAGGGCATTTGCAGATAAAGCCACCACAGCTCCCCTTCCGCTTCGGGTGTGACCTCCATGCCACGTGCTCGCCAGGTCTTCTCTGACCACTCCACTTAAAACTGCAACCTTGCCTCCCTAAGGACTACCTGCTGCTTCCTCCAAAGGACTTCTCACTCTTTAGCCTTCTTGTTATTTTATTTAGTTATTTCAGGTGAAAATTTGAAGCTCGTGGAGGCAGGGATATTTTCCCATTTGGGTCAGTGTTGTAACCACATATTCCAGAAAGTGCTTGGCACATCAGAGTCCTTGACACATCCTTGAGTGGTCATCTTTAAGACCACCCTCAGGACAGTCTGCCCACCACCAGGGCCTTGTGAAGCAGGGAGACCTCCCATGATGTACCCCCAGGCCTGAGCCTTGTGCCCCAGGACAGGAGGACTGCGCTCCCAGGGGAGTCGCTAAGCATCATTATTGGGTGACATTTCCTTCCATTCCCTAAAGTTTCCTCACAGGAGCTCACAGGAAACCTTGAATTGTAAGATTCCTCTTTTACCTTATACTTGCTGAATCTAAAATCTGGTTTTGCCCAGAATATTCTAAATAATCAGGGGGATAAAGAAAGAGAATCCTCAAGCAAGGCTTTTCTTTTACTCTCTGCTCAGTTGGCAGCACCAGATGGAGGATGTGGCCGTGGTGTGGGCTCATTTATTTATTGATTAAAATGCTTACAAAACCCAGCATGTACAGCCAGGCTGAACATTCAATTAAAAAGCCCAAAATGAAAATTCAGAACTCCTGAATGACAAGTAGGATGTGCAGAGCCAGTGCTCAGCAAAGGAATAAGATGATAAAGCTTTAAGCAGGGAAGGATTTGTTCTATTTATTTATTTTGCCCTTTCCTCTAGAATTTGGAAACTAGAAAGTACCGCACCCCACGGTGTCCAGTTAGTGCATAGTGAGTGAATGAATGAAGGTTGCACAGTGTTGGGTGAACAGCAAGGACAAGAGAGGTGGAAATTTGACCAGGGCCAGGTGCATGTGTCCCTGCACATAGAGGGATGGGGAGAATAATGTCCCTGAGATATGCTCTCGAGAGGGCATCCTGAGATTTTTTTTTAAAGATGGAGTCTCAATCTGTCACCCAGGCTCGAGTGCAGTAGTGCGATCTCAGCTCACTGCAACCTCTGCCTCCAAGGTTCAAGCAATTCTTCTGTCTCAGCCTCCCGAGTAGTTGGGACTACAGTTGCATGCCACCACATCTAGCTAATTTTTGTATTAGTAGAGACAGGGTTTCACCGTGTTGGTCAGGCTGGTCTTGAACTCCAGACCTCAAATGGTCTACCCATCTCAGACTTCCAAAGTGCTGGGATTACAGGTGTGAGCCACTGCGCCCAGCTACATCCTGAGGTTTTATACCAAGTAAGCCCTTGAATGAGGAAAAGATGTGAATCCATGCTTCAGAGATGACAAGTATCCTTTTCCACAGGGCAGGGTTAGAGGTATGATTGGCAAAAATGCACTGGGGCTTCAAGTTCTTCCTGGTGGGGTAAGAAACCACTCTTCCTCCATCCATCTTCCTCTTCCTCCTCCATCCATCCATTTTCCTCTTCCTCCTTCACCACCTTCTGACATCAGACTGAGCACACTCCTCAGAGCCTACCAGCTGGAGCAGACTTCATGTGGGTTGGCCTCCAGTTCCTTTCTCAGAAGTGAGAGTCATCACTTAGAGTGTCGTTCCCATAGTCCTTACCTTCCAAGGCTCCTGCTAAATTAGAACAACTTGAAAAACAGGCAGAGTGCCCTCTGTGCTGCCTTAGAGGCAGCTGGGCCCTGGTTAGAGGGCGAGGGCCATGGCCACCAGCTATCAACTGCAGATGCTGGGGCTGACTAGCCTTGCCTGAGTCTGGCTTCCTCATCTGCAGAGGGGTGGGGCGTCTCACTTTAAAGTCGGGAGACTTCAATACAGTTGTGGCTGAAGTGCCCAGTACAGTAAATTCTTAATAAATAATCATCGCTATTTTAATACTGTGAGAATAGAAGGCCAGCTCGCTTGCTGCAAGCCTTAGATTAGTCCAAAGACGCAGAGTCAAGAGGGGAATTCCTTTGGTTCCTCTCCACAGCCTGATGTCAGGGGTTTGCTGATCTCTGTGCAGCAGGACTCAGACTTTCTCCCACGTGGCCACACTTGCTGCGTGTGGTGTGTGTCTGTGTGTGTGTGTGTTGGTGGGGGCAGGCTGTGTATCTGTGTGTGTGTTTTGTGTGGGTTGGGGGACCGTGTGTCTGTATCTGTGTATGAGCTCATGCAGTTTCTCCTGCATTCCTTTCTTCTGGGGGTTGCTGGCCCCTTCACTCTTTGATGGCAGGTGTCTGAGGATGGAGAGGGCAGTGCCGCAAAGCGACAGCACAGGGCATGCTAGGACACTGGGGTACCCAAAGCCTGTAAACCACAGCCTCTGACAGCCTGGTGTCTATGCTACCACTGTCCCCAGGGCCCCTGCGGGCTTACAGCATTCTCCCCACCTCAGGCCATGCCAAGGCCACTAGGCTCCTTTGCATAAAAATTTGAGCTGCATTTTGTTGTTTTGAAGAGAAAAGTGGTTTCTCAAAGGCCGTTGATTCGCGTTTATTTGCTAAGCTGTCCTTGCACTTTCCTACCCATCCATTTTGGGTGGGTGGCCCACAAGTACCATCCTTCTTGTCTTGATTCTGGCCCTGCTTTGTCTCTTTAGGGTGTTTGACAAGTTTGACAAATGGAGAGAAGTCTGCTTTCAAGGGTGTTGGCCTCAGTAGACCCCCTGTGCGGGATGGGTGCATTTTCTGCCCTCTTTCCTGCAGCCTCTCCTGCATGTCTTTCTGGAGCTGCACTGATTTCAGCATCTTCATTGTGTGACTCAGTTCCCCTCAGGAAGCCATAGAGGTGCGGCATCGTGTGTTTTGATCTCTAGAGTTTTGAGCGTTCGAAGAATTCTGCCCACTGTGTCTTCTCCTCTCCTTCTCCTACCGATAGCAGAGAATAGAGAGGCTGGTCATTTTTTCAGATGGCTCTCTTGAACACGGATCTGCAAAGTTGGGCTTGGTACTCCTACAGCCAGTGCTGGGACACATGGGGTTTGTGGTGTATGACTCTTTTGGGTTGCTCTAAGTGTCAGTTTGACATACTTGAATCCTGAGACATTTTTTTTGTGATTAAGCATCAGTAACAGTATATCTGTGATGGATCAGGCAGGAGGGGAAAGGTTAGGCTGCAGGAACAGCAAGATGAAATGCTTGCCACTTCTGCTCACGCTGGCCATACCCAAACCCAGAGCTGGGGCAATCCTGACATGCCGTGGAGACAGAGAGCCAGGAATAACCAGGGACAGCGTGTGCCCCCTCTTAGGGCCCCCACAGGGGAGGGCTGTCCCTGCATCGAAGATGCTCCACAGTCTTCTAGGAGTTTGGAGACCAGGCCAGAGATCCATGCTATGCTGCTGACGGTGCTAAATTTTGACAGTGCTAAATTTCACTCCTGCATAGGGGATTAGCCAGCCTGGTTTGCCATGGCAGGCTCAGGATGGCGTGGCCTCTGGAGTTTCCCACATTCCTGCCGTTGCAAGTGGTCCCAGGAGACAAGGCACCACAGTGCTCCTACGTTCTTCCTGTTTTCAGACATGACATTTCATCTGCCCCTCAGAGGCTGAAATAAGTTAAATAGGGGTGTGCTAAAGAGGATGGAACGTTCTAGTGAGCTTTACATCTGAACATGAAACCAGATTATCTGATCACCTTAGTTTTTTGTTTGTTTGTTTGTTTTTTGGTTTTTTTGAGGCAGAGTCTCACTCTTGTCACCCAGGCTGGAGTGCAGTGGCACGATCTCAGCTCACTGCAACCTCCACCTCTTGGGTTCAAGTGATTCTCCTGCCTCAGCCTCCTGAGTAGCAGGAATTACAGGCACACACTACCATGCTTAGCTAATTTGTGTGCATGTGTTTGTGTGTGTGTGTTTTGTGTTTTTAGTAGAGATGGGATTTCGCCATGTTGGCCAGGCTGGTCTCCAATTCCTAACCTCAGGTTCTTCGTCCGCCTCGGCCTCCCAAAGTGCTGGGACTACAGGCATGAGCCAACACGCCCAGCTGATATCGTTAGTTTTTAAACTCCACTGTAGCCAAGGAACTTTGGAAGAGATTCACTGAGCCCGAACAGGCGCTTAAGACCACCTCCCTCATGTGTGCTTCCTGGTGAGTTTAGAACATCCAACCATGTGAGGAAAGAGCCTGCCTGTGGCAGGGTTAAGACAAGGTGTGCTTTCAGTTGAATGAGGGTGGGCACTTCTCACTTTGGGGGCCAGACGTTTCTCCTTCGTTCACACTATATTTTTAATGTAGGGTGATCTTTGTGTAGACTGGTGTATAGCAGAACACTAAGAAGATGAAACTTTTTTAAGTGAAAATATTTTCAGGCCTAGGTAACTAGTAAGGGTGGTGACCCTGCAATGCTCTGTTTTCCTTCTGAGCCTTGAGGAAAGAAACCCACCCGATGATGCCCAGGGAGTGGGAGAGGGCCGCCATACAGGCTGGCAAGACTAAGTCAGGGAGGCGACAGAGCCAGCCGGCAGGTGCGGGAGACTGCCCACATTCGGGTTTTGTTTCGTTTGGTTTTTTTAGTTTTTTAAAAACCCCTTTACTGAGGCCTGGTTGACATATAAAAAGCTGGCCATATTTTACATATTTAATTTCTATATCTTGATGAGTCTAGGGATGAGTCCTTGAAGCTGTCACCACCATCACGACCATGAACAAGTTCATCACCTGTCAGAGTTGTGCATCACCTCCTGGCCCCTTTGTTATTTACATTGTTATTATTTTTGGTAAGAACCCTTACTGTAAGATCTACCCTGCTAGCAGTTTTAAGTAGATAGTATGCTATCATTAGCTGGAGTCACATAGCTGTACAATAGATCTCCAGAACTTACTCATCTTGCAGAACTAAATTATAGTCTTGGACAAACACCTCCCCATTCCAACCCCAGCCCCTGGTAACCACCATCCTTCCCCTGCTTCTAGGAGTGTGACTTTTTAGATCCAACATATAAATGAGATCACGTGGTATTTGTCTTTCTGTGACTGGCTTATTTCCTTTAGCATAACATCCTCCAGGTTCATCCATGTTGTCACACATGACAGGACTTCTTTCTTTTTTAATGCTCAATTGCCCCACATTGTCTGCTAGGGGTTCCTTGTTCCCTGTCTCTGGACCTGCTTCCTGAGTCTCCTTTCTCCAACCCCAGGGTGTGAGTGATGCTGACTCTGACTATATAAGAGTGATTAACTCCACTCCCCACACCGGGACTGCCCTCACCCTCTGTCTTTGAGTTCAGATTATTTAGAGCTATTTGAGTTTGAATTTAAATGAATTAAAGTTAGGTAAAATTAAACATTCGGTTTCCCAGTCTCGCGAGCCAGTGCTCAGTGCTTGGTGCTAGTGACCACTGCACATAGGAGCTAAGCTAGGGAGAGGTGTGACCCGTGGAGGAAAGGAGCAGGGACAGGACTCAGCCCTGCCTGGGACAGCTGTGAATCACTCAAGTAGACCTCATGAGAGACACTTTAGGGGGAAATGGGAGCCCAGGGAGCCACCTTGGAAGACATGGGATGACACTGCTGAGGCCAAGAGCCAAAGTGAAAATTTCTCGCTGGTTTCTGTCCTGTCTGTAAAATCAGCGGCAGCTTATAAATAGGAATGTTTAATGTATGTTGAGTGCCTGATTTGTCTGGATATCTGGTTTTGCCGGTACTTCCTCAGCCTGGGCTTGGTGCGGTTCCCTGTCTGAATGTTATTTGGGTCCATGCTGCAAGATTGCCTTCTAAGAGACTTATGATTATTCCGATAATATTCATCTCTTAGAAGGGGGTCCACAGTCGGGGATATGTTGATCTTTCGGATTAGTTGCCAGGGTTGTGATGTTCTGATATATTTCTCTCTCAGCTGGTTTTAACCTGCTGATGGCTTCCTCCTGGGAAGTTCAGTGATTCATTCCAGACTGGAGGCGTTTTGACTGAGGCCTGTATGAAGTCCCCTGAGAGGATGAAGTGCCTCTTCTGTGGTTACCTTTAACAGCAGGTATGGCCATGGAGGGCCATATAGGTGTCTCGGGGCAATCCAGAGTCCCTTCTTAAGGGACTATCGTGCTTCCTATTTTTCCTGTCCCCACCGCAGTTCTGGCCCCTGGAGGCTCAAGGAACCCCTGCTAGTTTCCCTCTGGTCTCCCCACCTTCCTTCCCGCTCTGGGCGCAAAAGTGCTGTTTGGAAATGATGCAGCCAGGAGCTCTGTACAAGCGGTAGACAGACTCAGCTAAGCTAAGGGAAATGAGAATGCAAAGCTCCAGCAGGTCCTCTTTACTGCGGGCCTCATGTGCACACAGCATTCACTCGGTTCTGGTGCATGCCTGTCACTGTACACTCCTTCATGTACTGTTGTGTGGCCAGAGTGCGGGAGGATGCACGTTCTAGGCACTGCTCTCTGCGGCTCCCTGAGACAGATGCCACAACACTTGCTGGAGGTGGTCTCAGAGGCTGGGGCTGCTTGGCATTGAGAAACAGCAGGTGACAAGAGAAGAAAGCAATCTATGCAGAGCCCTTCCCCACTCCTGGAGCTCTCCTCCCTTTGGGCTGCTCCTCCTGCTGCTCCTTCCTTGCTCATTCAGCACAGTATTTAGTGAGCTCGGTAGATCTGGGCATTACAGAGTTAAGGGTAACTTCAGGAGTGGCTTGCTGCCTTCTGCTGGGCTCCTAGAGTGGGATGTGCTTGGGATATTGCTTTTGTCCTACCTCATGCCAAGGTTGCTTCATTCAGTGTCAGCAGGAAGCAGACACCATATTGTCAACACTTCACTTATAGAGAAAATCCGTTAAAATGGTCAGAGCAGACTGTCTTTCAGAAGAGATGCAGAGTCTGCCAGATGCAGACCCCAGGGAGTGTCAGCAGTGGGGCTGGGACGAGGGGTGGATAGAGGGGTGCCACACATGCATTTGCAGTCCACTCTGTGATGCTGTTCTGACCCCTGCATGTCCCTACCTCCAAACCCTGTGCATACTCCAGCAGTACCTGCAGAGTGCTTGGAAATTTCTCCTGGAGGCTTCCCAGGGATTCTGATGCCATCCTGCTGCTGCTCTTGCAGGCAGGCTGCACATCCTGCAGAAGGTATGAGAGGAGAGCAGGTGCGGTGGAGAGGCAGGGCAGGGACCCTCTGTCCGTACATCTCCAACCTACCCTTGTGGATGCCACTTCTCTGTACAGTGGCTGATGGTGTTCTCCAGGCAGGAAGTCATATGCTGTGACTGTGACCCACTGTTACGCAAGTATCGGAATGATTTCATGCCATTAGCAGTTGGTGCACTCCAGATGCCCTGTATCCTAGCGTGTTACTTAAGACAACTCCAACCTGGATGGCAGGATCACATTTCCTTTTGCTTGGTGATCCCACTAGGGGATGGTACAGGAAGAAACTAACAAAGTACAGGACCCTTTAATAGACTGGTTGATGACATATTGTCCAGGTTGCTGTGGTTGATGTGTATGTTGAGTAAGTCGCAGGAGAGCTGAAGCGTGGTTCACACGCATGTGCAGTACACAGCAGGGCCTCGGCATGCACGCCCGTGTGGATGGCTGACGGTGCGCTTATGGAGGCATTTTCGCTCAATGCTTGCTGCTTGGCATGAACAACTCAGGTAACATAATTGAGGGTACATGTTATTATTGCAGTGCAGTTTTAGTTTATAAATGTGAGGCTTTTGTGTCTTTACTGATTCTTTGTGTAATCAACAGATGTTCTTTATTTCTCTCTTACAGTGACTTGAAATTAAAAAAAAAAATTGTGCCTGTTGTACTCTTCATCAGGTAACATTCACATGTAGTTTTCACTGCTGGGAGGTGTACATTTGGAAATTGAATATACATAATTATCCATTTGCAAAATGGACTTGTATGTAGCCACATTAATTTAATTCTGAAATTTGCATTGTAATATATGATATTGAAGATGTTCTGCTAGGATGCTCGCAGGAGCACTTGGCCAGAAGTTAGGAAAGGGACCTTTTGTGGGCAAGCAGGATGCTGTGTTCATGCTCCAGGCTGCAGCTTGGAACAGATAAGATGCACGTTTATTCCAGCTTCCTAGAAGCAGTGGCCCTTGATGGCAAGACTGAAGGACCCAGCCTGTGGACATGCCTTTCTGACTGATGTACCCTTGTGGTGGCTTTGTTTTCCCTTGTCTGACTTCACTCTGAAAAGGGCGCTAATTTGAAGTGATGAGCAAGCCAAATCAAGGCTACCCACATGGCACAGTCAGCAAACTTTACTAAAATGGCGGTTTGTCTCATTCTTTATTGCTATTTTTTTCATTACAGCTTTGAAGTTGTTTTCTCATTTTCTTACACCCACATTTCCTTCCATGCCCTGCCAGTGGATGGGATGGAGTCACACAGGCTTTGGAGCTGGTGTCGTCTATGGTCGGCTGCTGCTGGTGCTGTCCAGTTTTGAACTGACTTGAGCATTGTGGTGGCTGCTGTAGCAGTCAGCCATAGACTAGGGGAACCTAGTATGTGTTTTTATGGTTTCTTTTAACATTGTTTGTTCAAAATTATGTCACTTATTCAGAATTGGCTATTTGTTTATTTCAGAAATCCAAATCTTACAAAGTCTAATAAAAATCTTATACAATCTTACACAGTTTAGTAAACAAAACACAAAAGGCCAGAGGGACAATTGTACCTCAGAACTGGGGCTCTGAGTCCTGCCCACTTGTCTTCTGAATGAGTTCGCTACTCAAGGTTGGCTTGCTCTTCTTTCTAATAATTCTAACAAGCTTAGTGGGTTTTTTTATTGTGGCATAATACACATAACATAAAAGCCATTATAAAGTGTACCAGCAGCATTTATTTCATTCCAGTGTGGTGTGACCATCAGCGCTCCCTAGTTCCAGAAGTCTCCTCTACCCATCAGCAGCTACCCCAGGGCCCCCGGGCCCCTTCTCCCTGGCCCCAGGCCACCACAACCTGCTTTCTTTCTCTGTGAATTTGCCTACTCCTGAGATTTGATATAAAAGAAATCGTACAATATGCCCTTTAGTCTAGCTTCTTTCACTTCATGTTTTCAAAGTTCATCCAGGACCATACCATACATCAGAATTCCATTCCCCTTTGTGGCTGAAGAATATCCCACTATATGGAATTTCCACATTTTGTTTATCCATTCATCTGCTCATGGACATTTGGGCTGTTTCTACCTTTTGGCTCTTGGGCTGCTTTTAACATTTGGGTACAAGCGTTTATTTGAACACCTGTCTTATATTTTGGGTATATACCTAGGGATGGAATTGCTGAGTTGCGTGGTCATTTTAGGTGTATGTTATTAAAGAGTCACTTGATGTTTTCCACAGAGGCTCTTGGATTGCACTTTTATTTACAGTAAAGTGGAAGAAAAGGTCCAGTCTGTGACATGTGGGCAAATCTACAGTGTTAAGAAGAGGCAGGTGGCAGGGAACCCCATGCAAGCCACACAACCTCAGAGGCAGGTGGTGCTCCTGGCTCGCACTGTGGGTGATACTTGCCCTGTGCCTGTCAGCCTCATCCATGTGCATGGGCTGAGCTGGGAAGAACCAGGGGACCTGAAAACGGGTTAAGGAGCTTGTCTGTGCCAGCATCCTCGACCCTGGCATGATATCAGGATCCTTCTTCCTCTTCATGAGGTCTAGGCCTTACCCCAAACTTGCTGCATGTCCATCCCAAGGGCATAGCCTGGCATCTGTGTCCTGCTGCATTTATTTAAACATAGTTCAGCCTAATGCACAGCCAGGGATAAGACTGCAGGTGAAGTGTCACATTTTAAGATGTGCTTGTAAGAGGCATGGATACAAGGCCAGGCCTCCATGGCTGACATTTGGTTGCTTGCCATGGGCCAAGCGCTGCCCTCCTTGCTGGGTGGGTGATGTACCAGTTGGTTATCACAATGGTCTTAAGCATCACTGTCATCACCCTATGGTAGAAGAGGACACTGAGGCCCAGATAGGGGCTGTCCTTGGCCAAGGCCTCATAGCCTTGAGTAGGGGCTCCGGTCAGCAGTGAGGCTCGTTGCCTCTCAGGCTCAGCACTCCAGGAGATGGAAAGAAAACATTCTGGGAAATGAATGGAGAGGGACTGATTCTCTGTAGGTGATGTCATGTGCCTTGAGCTGAAAGGTGCTTCCGGTTTCTGTGTAGGGATGGGGTCAGCTGCTCCAGGCAGCTGTGGCAGCATGAATGAAGCAGAGGGGCTCATTCCAGCACATGTAGGGGAGAAGAGGGAGGTGGGGTCAGCTAGAGCAGAGGGGTTTGAAGGGTGACAGTGGAGGAGATATTTGGAAAGGTGTGTTGGGACCCGTATGCAAGGTAATGTGTTTGGACTTTGTTTTGTAGGGCACAAGACAGTCAAGGCTTTGGAACTCGGAGGAAAGTGACAAGAAGGAGTACCGGGCCGTGGGACACTGGACATTGAGAAAGGGAAGAGGCTATGGGGGAAGAGAGGGGCCATGAGACCCAGGGCACGGGTGGACTTGGGGGACAGAGTAGCAGAAAGCAGCAAGCCTGGGTAGTCACCTAACTGCAGGTGCCAAGACAGTATGGTCTGTGTCCAGGAGACCGGGGGTGGGTGTCCAGAGATGGGGGCACCAGAACCATGTGGGTCATGTGTATTTAACACCACCTGTTTGAGAAAGCAGGAGCTTGGCATACATTTTGGAAGAAAGTTTTCTTTCTTGAAATGGTTAAACTGATAAATCCTCAGTTATCCCAAAGGCTCAGGATTCCAGAAAATGGCTATGTTGAAGGATAGATCCTGTAGGTCTTGGAAGAGTGATTATACCCCTGCCTTGGTGTAGCCAGGCAGCAGAGATGGAGGTTAAGAACCAGATTCCCCTGGAGAAAGTGAGTCAGCATGAAATGGCATGACCTTTGACGTCACCTCCGTGCAGGAATGAATTTCTCTACCGTTTGAATAACACCATCAACTAATACATTTTTATTATTCTGCCACTTCATAAATAGTGTTTCCATTTTAATTTGCATGTGTCTGTCACTCTCCGTGGTCTTTAAAGGTTTATATAAATTTGTAAATTAGTCCTCCTTTACATGCATAAGGCAAACCAGCTCCTTGATGAAACCTTTGATGAATCTTTTTACAAGTGCATAATCTCCACCAGCCAGTTTCTTATTCTGTAAATTATTTTTGCCTTTTTGGTTTTGTTTAATTTGGGATATGACAGTGCTGGCATCAAATTTCTGTCCAGTGAATAGGATAATCAGACCACCAAGATGTTAGAGGAGACCCTCTGAGTTGGTAGAGATTGGAGCAGAGCTAAGCCCTCGCTGGTGACCGTAAGAAACTTAGTCTCCCCATAGGAGTCTCATTCTTGGCAAAGCCCTCGGTTTCAGAGCCCCCAGCAGACATTCCAGAACTGCACTGTCCTATAAAGTAGCCACTGACCACATTCAGTGTTGAAGAGCCCACATATGACACATTTCCATCAGTGCAGAAAGTTCCACTGGATGGCACTGCTCCAGAATAATGGGAAAAAAAAGGAGACCTGTTTTACTTTGCTGAGTATAGTTAGCAGAAGGTCTTATTTGATGACTTTTCTCTGGGGCCCCCTTGTCAAGTGTGAGTCCTCTGAGTGGAGAGGGCTATATAGTCTCTCCATAATAAGGCAGAAAGAAGTGCCCACTGGGAAACACCCAGCAATTTAATAGGGCCCTGGGTCTAATGCCAACTTGGGGCTATTAATACCAAGCCAGTCAAAGTGGTTTGTTCCTCGCATCTTACAACTCCATTAGTGATTCAAAACAAAGCAAAGTAAACCTCTTTCCCTATCTCTGTAGGACAGTTGCAGGGAAACAATAGCTTATGTCTGTAGAATGCTCTTGCTTTTACTAAGAGGCAGCAAGGAAGTATCTGAGCATGAAAACATGCTCATACAGAATGACCATCAGTTTTTGGTGTAAGCAAAGGGGATCGTGTGTGCCTGTTGTGCACTGTCTGCAGAACTGTCAGAAACTGTCAGTGATGCACAAGGACATGTGTGTCCAGAGACGAGGTCTGGGCAGGCTTTCCTGGCAGCTGTAAAGGGGCAAGCTCTGTCTCAGTTCAGGCTTTCCCACCCAGGGTTCGTCTGGGGCTCTTGCATCTCATTCTTTCTGGCTCTTGTGACATTTAGAGCATTCAGGTGAACGCTGGTTGCTGCCTTGGTTGGAAGGGACAGTGTTGCTTTTCCACCCTGGAATGACCTTTAATCTTACCTGTCAGGACTTGATCTAGACCTCAAAGCCACCAGTTCCCAGAACATTACCTGTGGCAGAGTGGGTCTCTGTCTCTGTGTTGTATTGGAGAATGTGGAACCTTTTGAGATGTGTTAGCAGAAGTCTTTTTGGTCTATGTGAGATTTCATGTGCATGTATCAGAGGCTTTTTTCACCCAAATGGCAAAGATTCCTAGTATTTAGGGATTTGATATGGTTAGAAAAATGCATTTCCAGAATGCAGTTGTAAAGCAGGAAAAACCTAAAGCTTTCAAAAAGAGAGGGCAAGGCAGGCTGAAGGAGTTGCTCAGAGCTGGTTTTTTGAACTTCTGGGTCTGAGGAAGCTTCCACCATGTCCTGGCTCTTGGGCTTCATCTCTCGCAGCAGATCTGCACAGCTCTAACTGGGCTCTCAGTGCTCTGGGACTTGGTCCAGGAGTCTGGGTGGATGCTGGGAAGGGGATGGAGGGAAGGCAAGTCGCCAGGTGATGGTGGCTGGCTCTGCATGCTCCTGCTCCTGGAGAGGCCCTGGGTGTCATGCTCCTCCCTGGCTCTGGCTTCCTGTTCATTACAGGAGGACCACAGGTGTGACGTCAGTGTGATCTTCACTACACACAGCCTTTAACAAGGTACCCCGTGACATGAAGAGAACTTGTCACTCATCTTAGAGATTTCCTCTGCTTTTTTGTTTTAAATAGACTTTCTGTTTTAGAGCAGTTTTAGGTTCAAGGCAAGATGGAGCAGAAGGTACAGAGAATTCCCATAGACCTCCTGCCCCCACCATGTGCAGCTTCCCCCACCATCAGCATCCGCCATCAGAGTGGTCCCACATTAGGGTTCACTCTTGGTGTTGGACATTTCATGGGTTTGGACAAATATATAAGGCCATGTATCCACCATTAAAGTTTCAAACTCAGTACCTTCCCTGCCCTTAAAAACCCTTATGCTCTACCTGGTCATCCCTCCCTGGCCCCACCCCCTAGCTCCCATGGGTCTTTGTACTGTCTCCATAGTTCTGCCTTCCCCAGAACATTGTGCAGTTGGAATCATATAGTGTGTAGCCTTTTCAGACTTAGTAATTCATGTTTGAGGTTCCTCTGTGTCTTTCCACGGCTTCATAGTTGATTTCTTTTTATGGCTGAATAATAATCCCTTGTCTGGGTGGACCCCAGTTTGGTTATCCACTCACTCCCAAGGCCATCTCGGTGGCTTCTGTATTCTGGCAGTTATGAATAAAGCTGCTGTAAACTTTCATGAGTGGGTTTCTGTGTGGATGTAAGTTTTCATCCTCTGTTTCTTTGGTGTTGGGGTTTTTCGGGACCCCAGCTCACCTCCCACCTGGATGGAGTCTCCTAGTATAGCGTTTCCTACTCGTGCAGTGTCAAGTCTTGCCCATGATGACAGGGCAACAGCAATGCCTGTCCCTGAGGGGGTGTCTGCGGGCAGATAGGCAGGTGCCACCCCAGCCCCAAGGAGTGGAGGAGAGTCCAGAGGTCTGGGGCTCTTTTTCCCCTGTTAGCACTCAGCAGGGACACTGTCTGCTCCATGCTGGGGAGGCCCAGCCCCCACCCTGCCCTTCCTCTGGGCCTGGGAGGTTTAGCTTTGGCAGCAGCCCGGCTCACAGCAGGGACTTTGTTCTAGATCTTGTTCTGCCGGGCCTGCCTCATCTCTTTCCCTGCTCCTTCTGAGGTACAGAACAGTCAAAGTCCACCTTGGTTTCTGTGACTTTCTGGGCCTGGAAAAAGAGGACTGGCTTGAGTTTAAATGACTTCAGGTGCATAAATATTAGTTGCTGCTGTTTCTCTACCATGGTATCATAGTGAAGTCAGTGCAGAGTGCAAGGCCGCCTCCCTGCGAACAGGCTTCTGCTCATGAGTGCCTTCATGGTGTCCTGGTGCCAACTGGGGACATATCCTAGGACTTTAAGAACTAGCACGTCCGTCTCGGGTCAGTTTTCCCAGGAAGACACATAACTGGAGTCCCAGCCAAGAGGAAAGATGTGCGTGGCCAGGAGCAGCTTGCTGGCCGCACCACGAGGGGACTTGGACAACTCTGCCGCCTGTCCTGACCGATTCTATGGCAAAGGCCAGGGACGGCCTGTGTCTGAATGGAAGGCCAGGCATTAAAAAGCAGAGGGCAGGGAGGATAATCATGATCCTTTTTCTCCTCTGTTTTTCTAAGCCAGAGCAAGCTGAATTTCAGTATGAAAAAAAAAATAGCCCCCTTTAAGCAGAAAAACCATTCTAGGGATATTGAGAGACTTGAAATCCTTGCCTAATTTCAGATTAAGCAAAACATAAGCATTTGGCAAATGCCGAGATTGTAAAGTTGTGCAAGCAGAAGAATCACTTTGAAATGTGAAGCACAGCCCCAGATGTTCGGGAGCGTTTCCATGCGGCTGCTCCTCCTGGCGTGACTGGCTGGTGCCTTCCGGCCCCCAGCCCAGTCCCCAGTGCCTGTCCTCTGCCTACTGGCTGCACAGGCCTGGGGTAAGGAAGAAACGCCACTGAGCGCCAGAAGATTAGGAGGGAATCGTGTGAAGCCTGCTCTCAAAGCCAGGGTGGCTCTCAGAATACGTGTTTATCCGAGTGACTGAATCATAGCACAATCATTTTGGCGACCGTGGGATAAACGCTATGAGAGAACCGTGGTTTGCCCTTGTGGGTGTGTTGGGTCAAAGTCACGTGAGTAGAACCAGCTCCTGATAGGATAGTCTTGAGCTCACACTGGGGGCAGCATTTGTCTCTTGTCAGCTGTGAGATCAGGGTCCTAGGGAAGCCAGAATAGTCCCTCAGATCAAGCTCTGGTCAGAAGCTGGGGCCACCCTGGCCAGCCACCAGACACTGACCCTCCTGGAGTTATCCAATCTAAAGCCAAAGCATGAAAACCCAGCCCTGTTGAGCTCTGGCCTGAGGCTACCCCACCACTCAGAGGCAGAGGTTGGCTTGCACAAGAAAGACGAATGAACTTCTGGAACCAAAGCCAACTGGAATTCTTTGCCTCTAGTAGATGAGCCAAGTGGATTTAATATACAATGAAACTGTACTTCAGAACTTCCCTGAGAACATCTGTATTTCAGGTCTCTGTCCCAGAACAGATCAAAGCCCTCTGTAACTGAGATTACAGATGGGAAAGGAGTGGCTTTCCATTGAGCCTGGTGTTTGTATCCTGCCTGGAACAGCTCACTTTAGGAATAGCTACTGCTTGTCGGTGTCTGCAGAAGAGGCATTTCCATCTCTGTCTAGATGGGAGTATGGCTTGGTTTCTCTCCAGCACCCTATTCTTAGCTGTGGCCCTGTAGATGCCAGATGGTGACAGTGGCATGGTTTTGGAGGACCAAGAGTTGAGCTTGCTGCATTATTTGGAGTTGAGAAAGAGTTCGTCCCTGGCATCGTGATATGAGCTCTGAATTTATTTCCTCTCTTCCTAAGCCAGTGCAGGCCAGTTAGCTGCAAAGAGACAATTTCCTGAGCTATGTCTGCCTATGGGCTCAGTGGTGTCCCAGGGAACACCCAGGGCGTCCTTTTCAGCTTGCTGGGCTGAAAGCTTGGATTCACAAGCAATTTCTTTTCTCACTCATGCACTTTGGCTGGGGTGGTGACTGGTCAAGAGAAACACATGTTGGTACAGATCTGTATCCTGAGAGGGGATCACAGGGCAGAACAGAAGCCTACTGGGGCTCGTTCCAGAGCAGAAAGGCCCACCCTCCCCCATCTTCTCTTATCACCCCTGTTGTTTTTCAACATTCCCCTTATCATCTCCTCCTCTCTTTTTAAAGTGTGCTGTCTTGAAGAGTGCTGTGCCAGAGCCATATGGTGCGGGCAGGTGTGGCCTGCCTGCGCCCAGCCTGTCCAGGCCATGTGTGGCTGTTTCCCTTTACTGGCCAGTTCAATCTGGAGCTTTTTCCAGCCAAACAAAGGCACCTCTGTCCCCTTAGAGGACAGAGAGCCAATAGGAATGTTGGCCCATTTGCCCAGCATTTGGGAATCTGGAAATCCTCTGATGATTACATCTGGGGTCCCTCCTTGCTGGAGCAGGGTGAACAAGCAGCTGTGAGAAGTAGGAGAGGTCATAGTGGGTGATGGGGGTTGGGGGGTACTATTCTGGAGGTTCCCAGTTGGAGCTGTTAACATTCTAGGTCTTCATGGAACTTCCGCCTTGAGGCTGGGGGTGGCCTTTTATGGTCCCTTCCTTGGGCCTAGAACCAGGTCCAACTAGTGCTCCTGTAAAGCCTGTAGAAGCAACATGACTCTTCTCTCAGCCCAGTTTTCATGGCCGTTACAGCCCTGGGTTTGCCTCTGCTTGGTTTGTCAACTCTAATTCCATTGTCGAGGGCTGCTTCCTGGGCAGAGGAGGGTGGTGGGCATGAGAGCAGAAGTTTCCTTTCTGTTCTCTGCACGGCGGCCAGTAGCCACCTGGACTGCAGAGGGAAGTACAGGCTCTCGCCCTTTTCTAAGCCCCCCTGAGCAGCAAGTACAATGTTTGGTCTCACCACAGTGAGTGCGAAACCATCTTTCCTGCTAGAACCACTGCAGGCGCACGTCCTCAGCAGTAAGCCATGACTTCCTCCTCACGTCTTCTCATCCAGGGCCAGTTATACCTTTTTATGCTAAAAGGGAGGCTGTCCTACCTGCTGGATCCATGCTCATTACCTGGGAGGAGTTTAGGCCTCTCCCCATCTAATCAGAATGTCTAAACTCTCTGCTTACTAGGTCACCAAAATCGGTGCTGGATTCCAGCTCTATAACACTCAATATGCGCAACTGTTGTTCTTGTGAAATTACTGGCATTCCTCTTCTGTAAAAATGTCAGCCCAGCAGATGAGCCGGCAAGTAAAAAACATCAGGCAGATGAACTTCTTACTGGGGAAAAATAAAACTCGAGGCACATTGCTTTGCTTGCTGTACCTGGACAGGAAGAGTGGTTGGATGGAATGGCCATGGACTTGGGCACTGGATGGAGATTCAAATCCCTTCCCTATGATGCTCATCACCTGGGTTAACCTTTCTGAACCACAAATGCTTCATCTGTAAACTAATGGTAACATCGCCGTCTTGCAGGGTTTTTGAATATGGATTAGATTGTATGTAAGGCATCTAAGATTGTTCCATGGGAGCTCAAAAATGGCTGCTCTTACTGATAACTTACAGACATGTAAGTAATGATTCCTACTGATAATTATTAATAAGTAGTATTCATGGAAGAACGACTCACGGACACACAAGACGCCACATGCATGGATGCATCTCTCAAACGCTTCTTTGCTGCTCTTCACATTCTTAGAGGTATGCAGTCAGTAACTCAAACCTTATATCCTCAGATTCTTTTAATTAGCCTGTTCTCATCAAAATGCCATTCGTTTATTATCTTGCCACTTAATTTAGTTAATTGGTAGAGCAAATGTGGCATGGAAATTGCCACTTCCACCCTAGAACGTCATCATTCACTGCCAAAGCCTGTGTGGATTGGGAGCATTTGAAGTGGAAATTAGTTGAGTTCAGGGCATACAGTTGTTGAATTTTGATTATCAGCTTATAGTATTTTTTAAAATTAGATTATGCTTTGTTTCCACTTAACAAAGGAAGATAAATGTTGTGGTTGATGTTTTTATTGAAATAGAAATTTAACAAACATTCTCCCATAACTGGATGGATTACAGGAGATAAGACAATCAATAGAGGATTACATTTTGCAAAGCCAATTTCAGAGTCTCGTCTAGATAAAACCCTCTTGTGGCAGAAGGGATCTGGAAACTATGAATACATTTGTAATAAGTGTCAACCCTGGCCCCCTGCCGTGCAACTCAAGGATAGACAGATTTTTGGAGGGGAGATCTACTTCCAACTACTATCATTCTGCTGGAGAGATGTGTTTGCAAGGGATTGATCACATGTCGACATCAGAGGCTGGCCATGAAAATCCAAGGTTTTGCCAAATTCCAATGGATTCCCACGACTTACTTCAAGTCCGAGTGTAGTTAGGACTTCAGGACTTCTCTGAAGGGGAGATGAGTCCCTTTTCTGGTGGATCAGAGCTCTGAGGATGATTGGTCCTGGTAATTCATTATGAAAGCAAATACCACATTGCAAAAAGTGGATGGCTCTTTTTAAAATAAGTCACCTTGACAACTGGAAGGCACAGCAAGAAATGACAAAGGGTAAGGGAGAGAAGCAGGGAGAGGGAAAGAATGAGGAAAGGGAAATAGAAGGGTACAGAGTAAGGAGGAGGAAGAGAGAGAGAGATGAGACAGACAGACAGGAGACTCAGCGTCCCTTCAAGCATCCTGGAATACCCCAAATAATCACCACTCCTCCCTTCTTGCTGGAGCCTTGTGTATTTTGCATTTCCTGTTGAAGTCATAAATCCAGATCCTGCTCTGTAAACTCATGGAGTCTGAGGGCAGCCAGGGATGGCAGAGGCAGAACATTTCAACATGTACCGAAATGTTCCCACAGGCAGCCTAGGCAGTTGGGGTGGCAGGAACCCAGGATCCTGAACTAGGAGGCGGGTGAGTTGTCTTTGCCTGAGAGTTGAGTTTAAATCAGCCAATAAAATCGTCAGCCTTAAGGAAGCTGAAATTTCTAAATAAGCCTATAAATAATTTCACAAATAGGGCCTGTGCTGTGTAATAGTGTGCACTGATTTTGAGAGTTACTGCAAGAATAAATTTGCTGAGTGAATAAATCTGCAATAGTCTCCAGACGAATGTCAAAGGCTGGTCCCCAGCAGAAATAACCTTTTAAAAAGGACTTATTAGCTGAGCACACAGGGCACCCACATAAGTGATTTCTAATTTATTAAGAGGAAGGTGATCAGCTCATATTTTGCTTTTCCAGCAGATAAGAATTCAAATAAGAACCCTTCTCCAACTCAGAAATCAGGCCTTTGGTGCCTGTGAATCTCCTCACATCAGGATATGGGCAGACAGCTTTATTGCTATCAATTAAAGTTCCATGCACAAACCTTGTAATGTTAAGATGAGGCCAAGAAGTGGCTTTTCCCTGGCTAGATTGGAATTTAATGAGAGTGGGCAGACAATATAGAAAGGCCAAGTCTGGCTGTGGGCAAGGCTGCTGAGCTGTGTTGCAGAGGGATTTTCTTATACTCTTAGGTGGTCTCATTGAAACATTACATCAGAGAAAGGAGGGAGCTTGCAGACCTTGTGGGGCTTCTGCTCCTGCCACTGTGCCCAGGCTCCCAGCACATGCTCCAGAGAGAGGCCTCAGCTTCCAGAGACAATGCAATGGGTGGGAAGGGGAGGTGTGTATTTCTGGAGTGGGAAGGAGGGCCGGGGGCCATCAGGACCCTCTGGCTCATCAGGTCTTGGGCTGGGAGTCATCAGGTGTATAGCAGGCACTGACTGGCACGGGGCAAGTGCCTATAAAGCAGGTGACACAGAAGAAGATAAGCTGAAGAAGAGACCAGTATGACTCCAGCTGTAGGATCCGCATTTTCTCCACAGCAGGTATTTGTGTGAATGAAGAATCACAAACACATATATGCACGTACTGTCCCAAAGAATATTCAGTGAGATTTAAAAGAACAACCAACCCAAGTGCGTTCTCTGTTAGTGATTGGTAGTATGCTGTCCCTCTCCAGGAAGAATATTGTGGGTGGTGGTAGATGGGGTGTGAGTCTAAGCCCCCAGAGAAGCTTGGCTTGACCTGAATATGCATCTGTGCTGGGGCTGGAGACTCCTGATGTGCATGGGGTTTTGGTGAGGTCAAGCTATGTGTCCTCCAAGCTCCCTGAGCCTGTGCCCAGAGATGAGGCAAAGGCCTGCTCTCCCACCCTCCTGCAAGAGTGGGCATAAAGACGCTGCTCTAAGCTGTCAACATATTTTATAGGTGTTAATCTTGTTATTTTAGGTCTCCAAATAAATACCTCAGAGTGCTAATCTTTTAGCTTTTCTTATGTTTTTATCATTTTAAAAGTGATCTGTAGTATAGTGACAGAGCTGTGCAACAACCACCACTGTCTAATTTCAGAAACCTTCCGTCACTGCAAAAAGAAACACCATACCCATCAGCAGCCACTCTCTGTTCCCCTTCTCCCAGCCCCTGGAAAACTCTAATGTAATTTCTGTCCCTGTGGATCTTTCTGTTCCGGACATTTCCATGAATGGAGCAGATAATGTGTGGCCTTTTGTGTCTTCTTTCACTTAGCATAATGTTTTCAAGGTTCATCTTGGTTGTAGCATGTATCACTACTTCATGTTTTTGTGGCTGAATAATAATCCATTGTGTGGCTAGACCACATTTTGCTTCTACCATTCATCAGCGGATGGACATCTGGGATGTTCTCACTTTTTCACCATCAAAGGTAGTGCCCCGTGACTATTCATGTACAAGTTTTTTGGTGGATAGGTTTCCATTGCTCTAGGAGTGGGGGTACTGGGTCACATGATGACTTTCTTTAACCTTCTGAGGGGCTGCCAGGCAGTTGTTGCAAGTGGCTGCACCATTCCATTCCCACCAGCAGTGTGTGACGTTCCAGTTTCTCCACACCTTCACCAGCACTTATGGCCAGTCTTTGTGATTTTAGCTGTCTTAGTGGGTGTGAAGTGATTTCGATTGATCTTTTAGATTTTAAAATAATAATGAAAGTTACAATTGCCGTCTCAGTGGAAGGAAAACCAGGTTGATGATCTGTTGGCTGATATTTGCAAAGTGCTAATAAGCCCTTGAAGACAGTATTTGAAGAAGGCAAGTTAATCCTTTCTCCTGGAACTCTTTTCTCCTGGATCCAGAAGGTGTAGATCCCATCTGGTAGTAAAGTAGATGAAATTAGAATGGCTGCATAATCCTCGAATGACTTGAAGGGGAGGATGAATGTCCAGATGGGGACAGAGACCAACTATAAATCTGCCTCAGACTCCAAGGGCAGCACTCTCCTTCCCTTGCTGTGCAGAGCATTTGAGTCTCCTTGATGTGTGTGCAAGCACGCGCACTGGCACACTGTCTCCTGGACGGAACGGTGGAGCTGTCGCTTCCCCAAGCCCTCTCCTCTTCCCATTCCTATACAGTAATGACTAATATAGAAAAATACAATCACACAGTTTTGGCAAGGGAAAGTCTGTTCTGGGGCAGGCCTTTGGCTTGCATAAGAGATGTTTTTAAAATGTGTGCAGTTTTCGTGTCTTGTTTTTCCTAGAGGCTAGAAGGGAGGATGCCGTGGCTCTGACAAGGCCCAAGAGGTCAGGGAGGAGTCCCTTGGCCACATTTCCTCTGCAGTGCTCAGAAACAACTCACTGGTCTTTAATTTTCTGTGAAGATCGGTGTCTCACTTCATCCCTCCAGCTGGCGTGGCTGGAGTCAAGGTGGGTTGGTTTACACAGAGCAAGCCAAGAAATCATAGAATCCCAGGAGTGCAGTGGATTTCAGGGACTGCCATTGACTTTTTATTTCATTTTTTTGAGAACAGATCTTGCCCTGTCACTCAAGGTGGAGTGCAGTGGTGTGATCATGGCTCACTGTAACCTCAAACTCCTGGGCTGTAGCAGTCCTCCCACTTCAGCCTCCTGAGTAGCTGGGACTACAGGCATGTGCCACCATGCCCCGTATATCATTTACTTTCTTGGTTTCCCCTCCTTCCCCCAGTAACACAGCCCCTTTTCAACATCCCTCAATATGGCTGCTCTGAGTCTACTTAAATCCAAAACAGTTGCACAACTCACCACTTCCGTAAGTAGCCTGTTCCATTCTCAGCACTGATTGCTAGAAGGTTCTTTTCTGTATGCCCAGTCACCTCCTGGTTTCCAAGCCAGCCATCCCTACCTGTTCCTTGGAATGTCTTGCAGACTCTGCCAGCCTGGAATAGTGTGTAGGGGTTCAGGTGCCTGCTGCACCCTCCTTGTTATCGCATGGCAAAGATGCTGGTCCGAGCAGGGACCACACCTCCCTTTGTTCCACATCACTGCTGGGAAAAAGTTCAGAGAGGGTTAAAAGTGTGCATGGTGTTTCCATTAGAAGTAAATAGCCTTTCTGCTTTATTTTTAATGACATTTTCACGGTGAACCATAATGTTTATGTCATGTTTAAAGAAGAGCCATACAACAAACATTAGTATATCTACCATCAGCCTAAGAAATATGGAAACGCAGAGGCCCTCCAGGTGGAATCCTGAGCATGTACCACCTTTTCTCCACAGTGGTAAAACATTTAAGGACATGCACATATGTGTCTCTACATTGTTTGTTTGATTTTATCTACCTGTGCTTGGTGCTGAATATTATAGATTTAGCCTCAGAATGTGTTTTTCTGTAACTTGCTTCTTCCACCCCACAATCAGCTATGTTGATGTACATAGATGTCACTCATTTTTTTAATAGTGTACTGTTTTTCATGATCTGAGTATATCACACATTATCTACTTCACAGTTAATGGGTATTTCAGTTCTTCTTCTTTTTTTAAAAATGTGCATGTAGAAGTGCATCCTTACCCTGGAGAATACTATATTCTTTGGAAGAGGATAGCTTGGCGATCAGGCAGAACTTTGCACTCCTACCAGCAGTGGTGAGAGACGTTTCCTTCTGCACCCTTGCCGACACTTGCTGTTGCCAGACTTTTAAATTTTTGCCAATCTGATGGGTGTGAAATGGCATCTCATTGTGGTTTAATTTGCAGTTCTCTGATTACCAATGCTGTTGAGTCACTTTTCATGTCTTTGGGGACCATTTATTTCATAGCCTTTTCTACAATGCCTGTTTGAGTTACTTATCTTTTTCTTGAAAGATCTATCTGTTCTTGAAGATAGATGTACTAACCTGGTGTTTACGGCCACTGTTCAAAGTGGTTCTGGGTATAGTAACTGTTTCAGTCCTTCCCAATAAACTAGATTTTCTTAGGGGGACCTGTGTCTCAGGGGTGAGTATCCGTAGGCGCACGCAACCACTGGCCCAGTATTACCCACCAGGTGAGGGCAGAGTAGGGGCTCACACCTGAGCATGCTGGCTCTACCATTCAGTTCTGGTTCAACCTCTGGATTATTGACATATTTTGGATGCTAATACCTTGTGGCAGAGATGTGTGTTAATATCTTCTGTTTATCGATTGTCTTTTTCCTTTGTATTTAATGTCCTTCGATAAATAGAAGATTTTTAAAAACATTTAAAAGTTCTTCAACCGAACAAATTTTCTTTTATGATGAGTGCTGCATTCTAGCCTGGGCAGTAGAACAAGAATCCTGTTCTCTCTCCCTCTTTTTCTTCCTCTTTCTTTCTCTCATACATTCTTTTTCTTTCTTTCTTTCACTCTCACTTTCTTGCCTCTCTTTTTCTTTCTTTCAAAAAAAAAAAATTGTTTCCTACCCTGGAGCTTCATATTAACTTCTAAAAGTTTTATAGTTTTGCTTTTCACATTTAAGACTTTAATTCAGCTAGAAATAATACTGTACATGGGATGAGGTGGAGGACAATTTCTTTTTCTATTTAGATAACCTAACTTGCCAACACCATTTATTAAACAACTCAGCCTTTCCCTGCCGCTGGTAAATCACCATCATCTGCACATGTTTCTGTGTCTGGACTCTCCCTTCAATTCGGTTGGTCTATTTGTCTATTCTTGATTCAGCTATACTTTTGTAATTACTGTAACTTATTTAAAGCCTTGATATCTAGCAGGGCAAGGACTTTCACTCTTCCATATACATTTTAAATCAATTTGTCAAGTACTTCAAAATCCCGTCAAGATTTAAATTGGAAATGCATTGGAACTATACATCAAGTTGAGAGAAAATTACAGCTTTTCTGAATCCTCTTACTCAAGAACATCATATTTCTTGCAATTTATTTAGGTCATCTTTAATGTCTTTTAGTCAAATTGCATAATATCTTCCATAAAGGGAATGTACATTTTTGGTTAAATTTCTACCTAGTACCACTTAGAATAGCAACAAAAATATAAAGTATTTTTAATGGCATATTTTAACTACTTGTGCATAGTAGATAGAAAAGTAATTGACTTTTCCATATACCACTTCCCACTGTTCCTGTCTTCATGTTTGACCTTTGCATAAACCTTCCTTTTGTGTTAGTTTAGAAATTTGTTTTTTTTTTCTTGTTATTGTGGATACCTTCAAATATACACAGTCATGGAGGGTCTAGGACAATGACCCTCTGTCAAGCGATATACAGCATTAGCAGCTGTTAACACGGTGTCAAACTTATTCCATTTGTCCCCCTACTTTTTTTGTTTTTTGGGGAATCTTTTAAAGAAAATCCCAGATATCATATTATTTTATCCTTAAATATTTCAGTATGTATTACCAACAGATGAACTCTAAAACAAACAAACAAAAAACAAAACCCACCTAAACCGCTGTCACACTGTCAGAATTAACAATAGTTGCCTAATGTGAGTCCATGTGTAGATTTCCCTCATAGTCTCTAAAATGTCTTTTGATGGTGGTTTTGTTCAAACCTGGATTTAAATAAGGTCCACCATGGCATAGGATCCCGTCTCTCTTATTTCTTGCCATCTCTGGCAGTTCCCACTCTTTTCCACCTCTTTTCTTCATGCCATTAATTTGTTGAAGAACCTAGTCCCCTGCCCTTCAGAGCTGCCCCACCCTTGACTGTGTGGGCTGCACCCTTGTGGTGCCATCTCTCCTGTTCCTCCATTCCCCGTTTCCTGTAAACTGGTAGTTACATCCAAAGACTTGGCTAGATTTGTTTGTTTACACATATGTTTGTTTTTCCGAGAGCACTTTCTAGATGGGGCTGTGAGCCTCTGATTTCAACAGTGCACTCAGAATCATCTTTGTACTTCCTTCCAGCATTGCAGGTTCTCCAGGATGCCTAGGTCATGGTACTGATACAGGAAGGGAATTTCAGAAACAGTATGGGATGATGCTGATCACCATTGTAGGCTCCTGATCATCACCGTGTCCTGTGATTTGTCATTACAGTCCTTCTCACCCCCAGATTTGTGTGTGTGTGAACCTCAGGGGTTCATGACCTCTTTGGTGGCAGGGACATGAAAATATTTCACCTGAACACAGTTTATCCAGAGGTGGGATGTCTGAGAACCAAATATGTCCCTGGACTCCCAGTTCCCTTCTCCATGCTCTGAGCAGGGCTGAGAGCTGAGGCTTCCCTGGGATTGTTAATGGGGTGGTCATGGCAGGCTTGGCCACATCTTTGCTCCCATGTCCTGGTGGTCTTCTTAAGGAATTGGCCACGTGTCCACAGAGGCAGTCATCTGAGTCCAGTGGCCTGGAATCTACTCACATTTTTTCTAGAAATACATATCTCTTCCTTTTCTTATTCTTTCATCTCCATCCCCCTCTCTCCTTACTTCAGTTTCTCTCATGTGGTTTTTCTGCACATTTATTTGGTGTTCCCTCTCCGCTCAGTCTTCTCCTGGTTTTCCCAATTGCCAGGCCCAGTCTCTGACCAGACCCCATGAAGCCTGGTGGATTGCCTCTAAATCTCTCCATCTGAGAAAGATCCTGGAGATTTGGAGAAAACATAACTCATGAGAGGAAAGGGCTTTTGCATTGAGAGCAAACCCGCATGAGGAATGCATCCAGCCCCAAAGAATCAAGTGGACCTGCAGGTGGGGTTATTCACAAAGACTTTTTCAACGGGATGTAAATCAGTGGCTTCACTTCAAATGGTTCCAGAGGCCATGGTGAGAGCCAGTGCCTTTTCTCTGTGCTGGCTGGAGAACAACTGAACACATCCCCCCATTCTCCCTTCTCTGCCCTGGGTGCAGCCTTCCTGCAGCAAGTTTCAGAGGTGGACGGCTGATGATGATGAGTCTGGAGCTGCTCCCTCAGGGAAGGACACTTTAGCAGAGAGATTTGCACATTTCTAGAGGCTGCAAGAGGGCAGTGCTCAACTTGATTTAGAGCCAAGAAATAAGAAAGCAGGAAGAAGGTGAAATGAATTCCAGGAGTGTGACACAAGTAAGGCTGGAGATGCCTTTTCTTACCTAGGCCCAGCCTCACCTCCAGCCCACCCTCACCTCCAGCCCACCCTCAACCCAGCTTCAGCCGGTTTTGCAAGGGTTGGAACTGCACAAGAGAGAAATAGAAGTTAGATGAATGTGAATGGTTTCCAAAAGTCTCTCTGAGAACCTCTTAACTTTAGGTGCAGATTAACTGCAACTTTCTTCAGTGGGTTCTTGGACCCCTAGTCAAGGTGACAGTTTGACTAGCATTGAGAGAATGTTGACCAGAAAAAGTCAACACTCCTGGCCCTTAAAAAAACATTTAATTTCATCTAAGTGGAGCAAATGGTTGAAAAGTTTAAAACATGTAGTGAAATATGTGTAGCAAGGGCATGTATTCCGTCTGCTCCCACTCTGGGGCAGCTGTGAGATACTCTGAGGGAACGTGCTAGAAGGAAGGTCTTCTGCTCAGTGTCTGTCCCACTGGAATGTGTGGTAAGCCTACCCAACTCTGTGGGCTACAGAAAAACGAATGTTGCCTTTTCCTCAATTTTGTTTTGCATTTCAGATGTTATTATGAAACTAAAGAAAAACGGCAAAATTCTTCTCTTGTGCCTATCTCTCTCTGTCTTCCTTTTTTTTTTTTTCTTGTCTTGGCATATCTCAGAATTATCCAAGACTTTTATGCTGTTGATTATTTCTTAGTCATGTATATTCTGTTTATTACAAAGCTGAATAAACATTCCATCTTTCTTATGAACTTTATGAGAATAGGGGGTATGTCCACCTTTGTATTGTTAGATCTCTAGTACCTCACACAGTGCCTGGCACAGACAAGATAGTCACTGTTTGCATGGGTTGATGGACGGATGCATGATGGATCAATGGATGTGCGGTGGATGGATGGAGGGAGGAAGGGAAGGGAGGGTTGTTAGATTGAGGGGGGATGGATGGATGGATGAATGATGGATGGATACATGATGGCTGGATAAATAAATGGAGAGATGGGTGGATAAAGATACTTCAAATACATACACAGATACACAACTGGACACCTAAAGAGGTGTGTGTCTTCTCGCCCTAGGTTTCATCAATAAGCAAGATTCCTCTTAAGGGACTGATTCTTCTGGTAAGGGTCTGAAAGTCACTCATCTGTGTCTCTGGCACCTTGTACAGTGTGTGCAGTGAAAGTATGTGTTGAATAATGGTTGTGCCATGCATTAGTTCATGGTCTAAGTCCATATACAAGCCAGATGTTTGGAATTATTGTAGTAACTGTTGACTTTCACCCAAAATCTAAAAAGGACTCCTCTGCTTTTCGTTTGAGTGCAGCAGACGCTTTTTCCAAGATGGCCAGGAGATAAACTCAAAGGCAAATTCATTATTCCCTATTCTCCATGCTTGGATCTGTTCCCTGGAGCATCAGGAATGCTGGGTGTCTTGTTTCTTGAAGCTGAAATCCCCTGATACTGTGTGCAGACCCTCTACCCACCTGTCCCACAGGGCTGGGTGCCAGAGCAAGATTCAGGAATTGGCCATCAAATGACTTCCTCATTTGCAATCAATTAACAGCCACCTGGCCTGCTTTTCTGCCTCCCTCCTCTCCCTTTCCCTCATTCCTCTTGTTTTGCATCGTGAACTGATTGGAGTGTGAGAACTGGGGCCTTAACCAGGTTTGTAACTTCTCCCTGCCGGGAGCACTTTCTCCCAAACCTCAGGGCTCCCTGCTCTCCTCCTTCAGTCTTTTTATCACCCTCCTGAATTTAAAATTGCAACCCCACCCCACTTCCAATCCCCTTCTGGATGTGGTTCCTTTGGAGTACTTATGTCTTCAGTATACTGTGTATTTTTAATAGTTTATTTTGCGTATCTCTCTCTCCCCTTCTAAAGTGTACATTCCCTTAAGGTAGAGATGTTTTTATCTATCTTCTTTCTGTTTTCTTTATCTACTTTGTTAGCAGTTCCTAGAACCATGTCTGGCACATATTAGGTGGCCAATAAGCACTTAGTAACTGAATGTATATAAAATTAATATCAGTTCTTAAAAGTCTCGTGTTCAGATCTTTGCCAGGGGCACCGTGTAATGCCCCTGGGTTCTGCCCTGTGGAGATACCTCTCACCAGAGGAGCTGCAGCCTGTTGCCTCTCTGGAGGGTTTGCCTGCACCCTCAGCACCTGGCTGATCCTCCGGTGGGTCTTCCTGGTGCTGTGACTGTCCGTGCCTAGTCATGGATGCTGGCAGAGCCCGGGAGCAGCGGTTACCAGAAATCTGTGGCTTCCTGCTTTAGCTAAAGAGAGAAGACTGCATGTGTTTGCCAGTCTTTTGGGTGCTTCTGTTTGGCATAGACATTGGCCAAGGCTGCTGGTAAACAGCATCAGAAGAGGCGCTTTGCCTGCTGATCCGCCTGGTTCCTTCTGGCACCCCATCTCTCTCCTGGGAGAGCTCCTCCTCCTGATTCTGTCTGTGTTCTGAGAACTGAACTCAAAGGTGCTGCACTTGCTCCTTCCCTCTCAGCCTGTAGCTCAGCTCTGACACTCCTGTGACTCCCCCAGCACCCCTTGCAGGGTACAGGTCTTCCTGGGTGGGCTTGGGGCTAAGTGCAGCAGGAACAGCAAGAGGCTCGTTTGCTGCCTCTGCCCCGAGGGGTCCCAGGATGTGTGAGGAACAGAGCGTTCTCCTGTCCCGAGCTCCGAGCTCCCAGCTCCCCACAGCTCAGCCCTGTCTGGACTAGACAGTTCTGCCTTTCTTAGCTCACTGCACTGTGCTAAGGAAGCCGGGGCTGCCCCGTGGGTGGATCATACTCTAATTTGCCAGGCAGGAGAGGATGGAACGATGAGTCACCTTGCCAAGTGATTCCTACGGAGCTTCCTACAGAGCATATCCAGGAGCAGCCACCCCACCCCCAGGGTTAGTGTGTGGAGGTGCAGGTGTAGTGTGGGGGGCGAGAAATTGGACTCAGAATCACTCTTTTTAATGTGCACGCTATGTTAATTGTGTCCTCACAAATGTGTTGAAGTGTTTCTTGCCTTATGGAATAAATGACCATAAACCAATGGATTCTTTTGAGCTGTTTTGATGGAAGGAAATAAACTGTGACAGTGAGATGTTGGTGGTCCCAACATCAGCAGGATGCAGAAGACAGAGTGGCCTGCTGGGTCCTGTGTTCCTCTTTGGCAGCCTGGGATGGGGAATGTGCAAGAGGGCAGAGCCGCTCACTGCCTGGTGCCTGCAGCTCCAGTGCTGCCTTGGTGCTTTCCAGGAGAGACCTCAGGTTCCAGCCCTAGCTCAAATCCCAAGGCTGATACTGCTTGGGGCAGTGCCAGGCCTGTACCTTGGAAAGGAATGATGGGCTTGCCTGTATCTGTCAGATTCAGGCATTCTCCTGCCTGCAGTTGGGAATTCAAGTTCAGCGTGATTAGTTTCACCTTTTTAAAAAGCCCCAGCATAGCTGGATATATTCATTGTTGAAATGTACAAGAAGCTAAATGTGATAAATTTGATGTATTGGTTTGAGCATCAGATGTTAAGAAAGTTAATCCGTTGAGATTCTTGCTTTTAAAAACACAAAATAAAACAAGCCTAACGTTAGTCTGTCATCCTGGACTTGAGGTCACATTTTACAGTATATGAAGTGAGATTTCACACAGAGCATCCCCACCTGTTTTTGTAAGTAAAGTTTTATTGAAACACAATCACACCCACTAATTTACATGGAATCTATGGAGCTCTGGCTGCTACAGTTGCAGAGCTGAATAGTTACAGCTAACACTGATGGCCTGCAAAGCTGCCTCGCTCTGCTAGAGACAAAGTTTGCTGACTGCTGGCATAGAAGATAAGGGCACAAACTCTGAAACCAAACTGCCAGGGTTTGAATCCCAGCTCTGCCACATACTGGCAGCATGACCTTGAGCACGTTAATTAACCTCTATGTGACTTAGTTTCCTCCACTGTAAAATAGAGATAATAATATCTCCATTATAGCAATATTAATGATTATAATTATGATGATTTAATAATGATATCACCAATAATAGTACTTGTCTTCTAAGGTTGCTATGAAGATCAGAAAAATAACGGAGACATGCTCAGAGTACTTTCTGACAAGTGGTAATATGTTAAATTTTTAAGTAGACGGGCAAGTTTCTAAGACTTTAGGAAAGTCCAATCCCTTCTTCAAATCACAGACCATTCTGCATTTAAAGACCACCTCAAAATCAGGTTCAGTGGCTCACGCCTGTAATCCCAGCCCTTCGGGAGGCCAAGGTGGGAGGATTGCTTGAGACCAAAAGTTCAGCCTGGGCTATTAACATAGTGAGGCCCCATCCCCACAAAAAATAGGAAACATTAACCACCTGTGGTGGCCGGCACCTGTAGTCCCAGCTACTCGAGGGTCTGAGGGGCATTGCTTGAGCCCAGGAAGTCAAGGCTGCAGTGAGCCGTGATCACACCACTGCACTTCAGCCCAGGTGACAGAATGAGACCTTGCCTCAAAAAAAAAAAATCTTAAAAAAAAATAAAGACCACCTCATCATCAGGGTACCTCCCACAGGAAACACAGCCTTGTGGGTGTCTTGGCTTCCTGTTGGTCCAGAATCCTGCTGAATTTCCTGGCAATAAGGGCACAGACTGGGTTGGCTGAAGGAAGGGTGCTAGCGGTGCCAGCCAGTAGGGGAACTCCCACCTGCTCCAGGGATGCCAGGGATAGGGTGAGGCAGCCACAATGTCCCTGTGCTGATTCCAGCAGGAGATGGCAACATGGTGACAAGAAGTCACACTTCTTAATAAAGCAGACCTGAGGGAAAAGAGATCCACAGACACAGGGAGGAAAAGCTGCAAAATGTGCCTCTTCAACTTGTGAGAACAGGAGGTGATGGGTCATGAGGCTGCTGAAGGAGTTTGTTCCTGCCTCCGTTTTTCTCTGCTTCTCCAACTAGAATGTTATGTGCCACCTGCTCCCTTCAATAGCACTTCTGAGACAGATGGACTACATATTTGCAGAACCCAGCATCTTTACTGAGAAGTCCCTGCGTTCCTTTCTCTTTGCTTTTTAGGCTGCGCTTCCTGGAAAGGTTCTGCTTTTAACTCTTTTTGTGCCTTCCCAAGCCATTCGTCCTGGTGTGAGGCTCTGAGAACGTGATTTATGCCACCACGTTGGCGACTCACATGCCTCCTTGATCACTGAAGACACGGTTTTGTTTCTACCTAGGATCATCAGGGTCATACCACTCCCTGCTTCAAAACTGAATGTTTCCTGTTCTTGGCGCAAATTCGTCAGGACGTTTTGCAGCATCCTTGGGTGTTACACATTCCTTGCCCCTGATCTAGAGTTCCAAGGCCTACACACCTCAGAGGAGGAGCTGTGAGGACCGTGGGGTGCAGCCCCTTGCCTGTCCCACACGAGAATGGCTCTTCCTAGCATGTTTTCTCGGGCGTTTCTTTATCCTCTCTCCATGCCTCAGTTTCCACATTGAAAACTCTCAATGGCATCTGTTTCCTTCTGAGTCTCTGCTGGGCTCTTCCAGCCCTTCCATGGCCCCCACCCTGGAAAGCCCATGCCTCTTCCCCACACTGCCTCCTCTCTGCTCCTCTAGTGCCCCGACATCGCTCCGGGCTGGGACACAGCATGGCCCTTGCTTGTCCACGTGTCACTCAGTTACCTTCTCAGTGACAACATTCTAAGATTTCACCCTGTTCCCACCCCAGTGTTCGTGTCCACTCCTCTGGTTTATGTGTCCCCTTACCACTTAATCACTTTCTGACATTCTCTAGATTTTACTTATTGGTATGTTTCGTTGCTGTCCCCCTAGCTGGAACATAAACTCCACATGGGTGGGGACCTCTGAGTGTTTTATTCACTGCCAAACTTCATGCCAGAACCGCACCCCACAAGTAACGGGCATTCATTCTGATTTGCTGACTAACTGCATAAATATCCTAAAACCACTTCCCACCTTACACGGCTATAGA
Organism: Cacajao melanocephalus; assembly: GCA_963573385.1. Taxonomy (NCBI): domain Eukaryota; kingdom Metazoa; phylum Chordata; class Mammalia; order Primates; family Pitheciidae; genus Cacajao; species Cacajao melanocephalus. Next base: position 29,039 of record CAUYLG010029642.1, on the reverse strand, counting down.
GAGGATAAGAATGAAAGTTAAATAAAGCCTACAAAAATGCTTAGAAAACTTGAAAGCACACAATGAATGTGAAAGATGTATTCATGAATGAAGCAACTCAACAGAAAAAGACACTTGGGGGCTGGGAGTGGGATATGTGGGTGAGACTGATGGCATGATGTCATTGAGACATTTGGGCTGATTTAAGTGACTGGCAACATCTGGGACCCATCAGGAAAAGCTTTAGTGTAGAAGGTGTTCCTCTCCCTACGTTTTGAAAATTCAGGCAGGCCGAGTAAGCTCTTTAATATTTTAAGAAGTTCAAAACTATTTAATATCTTAGGAAGGTCAAAAATACTACTCTACAAAGTCCAAAAATCGCCACTTGCCTAGAAGCTGGCCTGCAGGAGAAAGATTCTCCCTCATTGGGGAAGAGATCCCATGCTGGGAAGGCCGTCTTATTCTCTAGACTAGGTAAAACAACAACCAAAGATCCCTTTTTACTTTAAAATGAGTTTACAAAGTCACATTAAAGTGTGAAGGCTTCAAGAAGGAATTTCTCTCACAGATAGAACAGAAAATAACTGGATTGACTCACTAGCATGCAAAATACATTTGGAAGCGAAGCTGCCACCAGTAAGTTTCTCCGTCGAGTAACAAAGAAATGTCCTGGCTTGCCCACGGCTAGCACGTGCCGAGGGCTTGCTGTGAGTCCCCTTGTAGCCTGCAGGCTGCTCTTAAAGAAACCAGTCCCCAAGGGAGGATGATGATGCCAGCCCTGGGCAGTGTTTCCACCACACTGAGGCACATGCTCTTTGCAGCGACCCAGGAGAACATTTGTGTGTTTCTCTGCAGTGAGACTATTTGCATTAATAACTTATTTATGAAGTTCACCTTAAGTCTATAAAAGCAACTGCAACATCCAGTTTTGTGGTGATTTCCTTTACAAGTTGGCAAAGCATTTTGTAAATAAATATTTGGAGTTAAGGGTTTCTATAAATCAACATGGAAATTGGATGCCAAGGGACCCTCTCCTGCTCCAACTGTGTGCAGTGAAGAATTCTGCTCAGTTCCTCCTGTCCCAGGGGAAAGGGCAGTCTGCATCCCTGACAGCCAGACCATCATCCTCTGTGGGCAGCAAATTGCAGAATTAGTGTGAAGCAGGCAAATGCAATATGTATATGAAATAAGCCCAAACCATTAGGTATGCTTAGATTCAGGCTTTACAATTTTTTAACATAATAGCAAACCCTATTTAGTATCCCAAATGTAAATTCAGGGCTTATAGTTTTCACATTTTTGTGTTATGTGTCTTAAATGCCTCTCTAGAGAAGGGGTTATGAAGTGGCTCATCGGGTGATTTTTTTCCTGAGACTGGCCACATGATTTAAAGATTTGTAAAAGCCTCTGGGCCTATCTGTATTGAGAGGGAAGAAATTGGGCTCCCTTGGTCCTGGGACCCTCTCCTTTCTCTCCACAGCGGGGCTGCTGGGAACCGTGGGTGTAGGGTGCATGGGGCTGCTGGTTCCACTGTTGCCCTGCTCCCATCTGTCCTGTAACTTCTGTGCATCCAAGGCTAGGTCTTTCTGTGTATGATGTCTGCAGCACCTTGCATCATGGCTACCCTCTTGCATATGGTGAAATGTTTTCCTCAAATGGTGATAAGGGACTGTGCAGGTGAGGGCGAGGGTCCTGGAGACACCCCTGGTCATGGAGTCACCCTCAGGATTTCCACCCTGCCCAAGAGGTCTGTGGAGCTTCCCTGAGCCTCTAGCACATTTGCTAGGAAGGCCATCATCTGTTGGTGAAAGAACCTTCCTTTTTAGGACCTTCTTTAATTGTATGCTATCAGGTGGGTTATCTTGGTGGTGAAATTTGTTTTGCTAAGTCCTTTTTTTTTTTTTTGAGACAGGATCTCACTCTGTCATCCAGGCTGGAGTGCAGTGGCGTAATCATAAGCTCACTGCAGCCTCAACCTCCTGGGCTCAAGTGATCCTCCCACCTCAGCCTCCCGAGTAGCTGGGACTACAGACATACGCCACCACGCCTGGCTAATTTTTGTATTTTTTGTAGAGATGGGATTTCGCCATGTAACCCAGACTGGCCTGGAACTCCTGGGTTCAAGTGAGCTGCCTGCTGCGGCCTCCCAAAGTGTTGGGATTACAGGTGTGAGCCACCGCACCCGGCCTCCTTCTGTTTTTGTTGGAGCTTGCCAGTCTGTGTCGTGCGATGTGGAGAACTTCAGTAAACACGATATGTGCTGCTGTCTTAGTTTCCCAGTAGGAATTATTTGCCACTAATAGGAGACCATCTTTTGGTACTTACAGTGTGCTAGGCAGTGTTACAAATGGCTAATCTGTATTAACTCATTCGAACTCACATTTAGGATCCCTGTGAGACAGATTCTTAGCATGCTTGTTTTGCAGGTGAGGAAACTGAGGCACAGAGCAGGCAGGATGTGGCAGAATTGAGCTCTTCAGCAAGAAGCTTCATGGCCACCCTCAAAACCCCTCGAGGGCTGGGGAGTCGGTTCTAACACAGATCTCCTTCCTTTACCATTCGAGCCAGATTCTTAAGGAAACTTAATTTTTTTTACATGGACGCTCACAGATACTTTATTTTTTCTTACCTCTTTGAATTATACTTGACCGTTGAACAATGTGGGAGTTAGGGCAACAACCCCTTGTGCAGTCAAAAATCTGTGTGTAACTTTTTTTTATTTTTGAGACGGAGTCTCTCTCTGTCGCCCAGGCTGGAGTGCAACCTCACTACAACCTCTGCCTCCGGGATTCAAGCAATTCTCCTGTCTCAGCTTCCCAAGTAGCTGGGACTACAGGTTTTCACCACCACGTGCGGCTAATTTTTGTATATTCAGTAGAGATAGTGTTTCACCATGTTGGCCAGGCTGGTCTCGAATTCCTGACCTCACATGATCCACCTGCCTCGGCCTCCCAGAGTGCATGAGCCACCACACCCAGTCTTGCATGTAACTTTTGACTCCCCCAAACTCAACTCCTAAGAGCTTACTGTTGACCAGAAGACTTACTGATAACAGTCGACACATATCTTGAATGAACTATACATTATACACTGTGTTCTTACAATAAAGCGAGCTAGAGAAAAGAAAATGTTATTAAGAAAATCATAAGGAAGAGAAAATATATTTACTGTTCATTAAGTGGAAGTGGATCATCGTAAAGGTCTTCATCCTCATCATCTTCACGTTGTATAGGCTGAGGAACAGGAGGGGTTGGCCTTGCTGTCTCAGGCAGAGGTGGATGAGGTGGATGGAGGCAGGCACACTCAGTGTAATATTTGTTTTTAAAAATCCACATATAAGTAGACCCTTCCAGTTTAAACTCGTGTTGGTTCAGGGTCAACTGTTTTTTCCCAGGGAGTAACATGAAAATAATGATGTGAACAATGTATACATATTAAGCTGATGTGGTGGTTAGTTTGGGTTGAAATAAGGACCTACAAAGAGTCCTCTGCCTTGAGTCCCCTCCTTCACTTCCCTCCTGTCCTCTTGGTCTTCTGAGGCGGCTGGAGATCCAGGTCCCCAGTGTAGGGCCCTATTGACCCAAGGCCACCCATGAAGGAGGCCCTGCTGAGTGTGCTGCCCAGAGGGCCAGTGGAAAGGTGGGAGATGGGGCCCACCAGGCATCAGCTAGATTCACGCCCTGGGGGGTGCCTGGGGTTGCAGGTAGTGAGGCCTTTGTTCCCTGGGAGGGATCATAGGAGCACCTTTTCAAGGTGCCCAGTGGCTGCTGGGGACTTGCTTAGGTACTCCTCTAAGTACACATTATCAGAACATGCCTTGGAAGGCTGCAAATACCAGCTCACAGCATGGGAGCTATCTTCCCAGAAAGTGATGAAGTGAGCAATGCGTCTCTGAACTGGATACATATAAACAGATCTGGGCCCTCCTGTCCTAATGGATGAGCGACCCACAGCTGTCCTTTTCCTTCCGTAATTAAACAGATAATTATCAGGGCTCCACAGTGCCTTCCCTCGCTTTTTAGGGGAGTAAGGAGGAGGCAGGTGGTTGGAGGCTGGTTGCCCTGTTCCATGCTCTGTGATGATGAGGAACTTGCTCACCTTGCTGCATTTTTCTCACTTATAATGACCATAATTCCTATTTCACAGGCATCCTGTGAGCAATAATCAGGTTATTGGGAGTGTCTGGTGGGGAGTAGCAGCTAAATAATGGCTGTGTTACTTTGAGGGGGTGATGTGTGTAGCCGGCAGTGCACAGGCTGAGAGGTCAGACCGCCTGGGTTCAGTCCCGTCTCTTGGACCTTGGGCAAGTTACTGAACCTCATTGTGTCCCAGTTTCCTGTCTGTAAAGTGCAGATGATATAAGGCTGAGCTCACAGGGTTGCTGTAAGGATCCTGTGGGTCTTGCAGGTAGAAGTAGGAGCAGCAGGCACACAGGTGCTCAGGACAGGAAGGGGCAAGGTCGGGATGACAGCTCCACTGGAACCCAGAGAGGTGCATACCTCAATCCTGAGAGCAAGAGAGGGTCTACACCCAAGGACCATGCTTTGGTTCTTTGTTGAATTCACTTATTCAGGGAATGTGTGCAGATGCTGGAGGGGCAGTTCTCAGCTCTCTCATCTGACTTGCTGCAGTGCATGGGGAGGGGTCACCACTGACCACTTTCTACACTTAGAAGCATCTGCCTTTCCTGGCCCCAGCACCCAGGGTCCTAGAACATCTGTTTGCCTCAGCAAGCAGTCAGTGATCGTTGCTTTCATAGCTCCTTCTTCATTAAGAAACACAAAGCTCCTTATATATCATCAATTTTATTCCATTGACATACTAAGAAGCATGGAAGGGCAGATTTTATCATCACCGGTTTATGGGAAAACTAAGCCAAAGGTACTTTGTCAGAAGGCACGTTGTAAGGCCATCGCAGATGACCTAACTGCAGCTTTGACACTGGAAGTGCTGCTCTTGAATGTAACACACTGCGTTCACACAGAGCCTCTGCAGCCTCCCTGCTTGACGTTCTGTTCCAGGGTTTGGCAGACTTTTTCTGTAAAGGGCCAGATAGCTAATGTTTTTGGCTTTGCGGCCCATTTGGTCTCTGATGCAGCCACTCAACAGAGATAATTAAATGATTGGGTGTGACTGTGTCCCAATAGAGCTTGATTTATGAAGACTGGAGGCAGGATGCATTGGCCCCAGGGGTTTGCCAGTTCCTGATCTGTGCTAACGTTAGACATTTTCACCTTCTAGTTCTTCTCCCTGGTGTCAGATGGTACGTGGACAGGCTTTTTGAGACTGTGTGTGTGTCACACCTGCCCCCTCTGCATGCTCTCTGTATGTGCCCTTTTCTGTGCAGCGTATGGAAGTGGGGCCCAGGGGCCTGAACGGGCATTCTGTATTCTAAACAGGACTACCAAGCCCAGGGTTTTAAAACTTTTCCAGATAATTCTTGTTATCTCATGTTTTCATGTTTGTCTGAATAGAATTAATCTCACTTTCTGGCTGGGCTTGGTGGCTCATGCCTGCAATCCCAGCACTTTGGGAGGCTGAGGTGGGCAGATCACCTGAGGTCAGGAGTTCAAGACCAGACTGGCCAATGTGGTGAAACCCTGTCTCTACTAAAAATACAAAAAAATATTAGCCGAGCTTGGTGGTGGGCATCTCTAATCCCAGCTACTTGGGAGGCTGAGGCAGGAGAATTGCTTGAACCCGGGTGGTGGAGGTTGCAGTAAGCTGAGATCACGCCATTGTACTTCAGCCTGGGCAACAAGAGAGAAACTCCAGCTCAAAAAAAAAAATTAATATCAGTTCCCTTTATGAACTAGGTGTCACAGAGCTTGCTTTACGCTCAGGTGGGTTTGTGAAATACAGCACAGAGAAATGGGAGCAGCAGGAATCTCTGGCAGGAGGAAGCCCCCTGAGAACTTGGGTCATAGAGGCAGGGGGTGAGAGAAAAGGGTCCGTGGCCAGTGAGCAGGAGCTGAGTTCCAGGAAGGGAGGTGGGGTCCTGGGGATTTGAGGTTGTGTCTGAACAAACAAGGTAAGCCTGTGTGGAACAGGAGGCTCTGCCAAACCGAAAACCTCATTTTGTTCACTTTTGAACTCTTTCAAGCTCCTGTATGGAAACCTTCTGTGCAGAATGGCAGTGTTGGGGGAAGAGGCACAGGCCCCTGCCATGGAGTTCCTTCTTGCTGGCAGGCTCTGGACTGCCTGGAGCAGTTTGGGAACCTCCATGTCTGGAGCAAAGCTGCTTCTCCCACGTCTGTCTCCATGCCCCACGCGGACCATGTGCGCTGAGAGATTCTTCCTCTCTCAGCGAGAGTGGATGGCAGGCTGTCATCTTGGCATAGGGACACTCCGGATGTGCACATTTTAATTTCAGTGAAAGGAAAGCACACACCATTCCATGCCCTTATGGTCTTCTTCATGGCCTCCAGCCCACCTTTTATTGATGGCTGGCCAGGGAACTGACTACCGAAATGCGTGGGGCAACAGGCAAACAGGCCACAACAAAGTCTGGGAAAAGTAAAAACAGGAAGAAAACAAGAAAAGGGAATTTGCCTTCAAATCCTCTCTAATCTTACTGAAATGTGAAACTGCTACAGGCAGTTCTTGGCTGTAGACAATTTACATCTTCACAGTTGCATCGCATGCAACAGCTTAGCAGTGGCCCCATCACCCCATGTTTGAAGGGAAAGTTGTATTTTCTCTATTTGCCTTACTTCCATCATACTGTAGTTGTTGTAAAGGCTGCAGGGCCACTGGTGGTGACCTTCATGAAGGGATGCGCCTTACTGTGCTCTGTAGCCTGGGATCTAGTTAGAGTCTGGCACATTGCAGGAGTTTTGTTAATTCTTGGATGAATGAATGTTGCAAATATGGGAAAGGAAGAAACTGTCAGAAGAAAAGAGGGGAAGAAACAAAAAGTTAGGACCCGACAAGCAGCTTTGAATGAGAAAAGGGGATGAAGGAATGCAAAATATAATTTTCTGTAAAATGAGAACCTGGGAACCTCTGGTTGCAGTGTGATACAGTAACCAACTTCTTCATCACAGATTAAATCTATAAGCTGGAAGATGGGATACACTCTGGTAAATACATTATTTAAAATAAGGTAAGGCCAAGAGTCTTGGCTTTTCTAAATCTGAGAGTGTCTGAGTTGAAAGTGCTATTCAAAGATGGCAGCATATAAATGACAACCCTCAACAGTGCTATGAAAGTCAATGCTTTGGCTTGAAAAATGCTTGTGAGCTAAAGAAATTGTAAACACACCTGAAACTTCCTGAGTGAGTCAGGATATAGGCTAAGCTGCAAATGAGATCTCAAAACGTGATGGCTCAGATAAGACCAAGTCTCCTTTTTCTTATTTTATGATCCAGGGGTATATTCTGCAAAGTCATCCCAAGACCCAGGTTCCTTCCCCCTTTGCTCTGAACATAATCTTTGATGGAAAAACTGGTCCACCCTCCCATATCTACCATGCAGCCTGTGGGAAGGCAGATTTCCTTATGCATGCTATTATAAAACATGCTCCAGAATATGCAGGAATCACTTTCAGTTTTATCTTGTGGACAGAAATGTGGACACCTAACCAGGGCTGCCTGCAGGCAACGCTGAAAAATGAAGGCTTCCGCTGGAAGCTTGACCCCAGTTGAAACTTGGAATGTTCTGACAGACAAAAGAAGCAAAGAGTGGGTATTGGGGGTCATCAGCTGTCCCTGCCACATTCTCAGACGCTGCAGTGCTTTGTATACGATTAGGGTCTTGCCCTCCAGAGCTTGTGGACGAATGTGTTCATCTTCCTGCCACTTTTCAGCCAGCCACATGCTGTGCTATACTAGAGACTGTAAGTGAGCAGGCCCGGTGTCCATCTGTAACTCTAGGCCTTTGCATGGGCTGAAGCGCTAGCTGGAATGCCCTCGTCCTCATCAGCCACCCCTGGGATTTCTGCCTTTCCTCCAGGCCCAGCTGCTTTTAGCAACAGGATCTTGGGCCACATGGACTGTGAACCTCATATTTTGGAAAAAATAATGGACCAGATAGAGGCTGTGAGTCAAGGCTCCAGTCCCAGGGGACTGGTTTGCTAGTCTGTGTGTGCGTTTGTTCAGTAGATATATTGAGCGTACGATCTGTGTCAGGCCAGCAGCGGAGGATTCAACAGTGAGCAAAACAGGTGAGAATCTGTCCTGATGGGCTGATCGTAGAGGGGGCCCTCCATTGAAAGCAGGTAGTGAGAGCCGTGGCAAGTGCTCTCCTGGAAAGAATGCATCCTGGCCGGGCGTAGTAGTTCACGCCTGTAATTCTAGCACTTTAGGAGGTCAAGGCAGGTGGAGCATGAAGTCAGGAGATCGAGACCATCCTGGCTAACATGGTCAAACCCCATCTCTACTAAAAATAGAAAAATTAGCCAGGTGTGGTGGCATGTGCCTGTAGTCCCAGCTACTCAGGACGCTGAGGCAGGAGAATCACTTGAACCCAGGAGGTGGAGGTTGCAGTGAGCAGAGATAGTACCACTGCACTCCAGCCTGGGAGACAGAGTGAGACTCTGTCTTAAAAAAAAAAAAAAGAACAAAACATAACATCCTTAGAGTCTTAAACACAGGGAGCCGGTGCTCCATGTTCTCCACCCCAGCTTGCTGGAAGATCTGGAATAGGAGGCCAGTGGGAGTCGTGCCCTCCCCACACTGCAGGCCAGCTCTGGCACCAGCCCTTGCTCAGGGGGATGATGTGCCTGAGAGCTCCACCCAGGGGTGTCAGGAGCACATTCATCAGAGCTCGCTGCCACGTGCCTGATGCCCGTAGAAGCCGGAGATGGTGCCGTTGTGCCCACGTGAGCGCTCTCTCCACGGGTAGGACATTAAGCCCAGAGGAAAATGTGTGTGCCACATCTGAGTAATGAGCCATGAAATTGACATTATAAGTTTTAATTATTATTAATGCCTTGCAGGGGCGGCTGGTGTTAATTGTCCTGTAGGCATCCCAGATGGGTTTTCCCTTTTGCTTTTATTTCTTTTTCTTAATGTCTTGAGCCCAAATAATGGCGGCTTAGTGACAATGTTTGAATGAAATTCTTCTAAAGGGGAGCATGCCGCAGTGTGAGAAGTTCTGGCAAACAAATCTGTGGGCAGAAAGCAAAAGGGCTCCGGAGCAGCTGCCCACCCTCCTGGGTGGGTGTGGTGGCTGGGACATAGAGGCCTCCAGGTTGCTGCTGTGCAATCGGCAGAAGTCTTTTCTCCCTATAATAGCATCTGCCTGCCCTAGGCCCCTTCCATGCACTAATTAGTTAATCTTATAAAGGGCTTTGAAGATGAAAGACTCTGGAGGTGCCAAGTGTCACCCATCTGAGCATTTTCTGATGAGATCCAGTTTCTGGCTGCTTCTGCTCCTCCAAATAAACTGCCTCTCAGCACCTTCCTTGACTTCTTGTTTCTTTTTCTTTTTTCCCTGAGAAATGTGTCCTGCATCTTTAAAATGTTCACTTCCCCTCATGGTTTTGCTCTGTCAAATCTGAGTCTGACAGTCTGAGAGGGGGGATACGGTGGGGGGGGCTCTCTTGTGTTCTCCCTCTGCCTTTTCTGCCCCCTACCATTCTCCACTTCTTCTCCTCCTGGCTCTCGTACCCGCCCCGGCAAACAGGCCCCACCTGGACCCTACATGCTGTCACAGCTTGCTTGCTTCACGAGTTATGCTCTCAGGGCCAGCCTTGAGGCCAGCGGGTGGTGGGTTGGGGCCAGCAGGTGCGTTACCACCTATGGAGTGGTGGCCAGGGGTGCAGTCCCCAGGCTGCCCTTGCCTCTGCCCTGCTCCTGCCCTGGCTTCTTTTGTTTTTCTTAGAGATAGGGTCTTGCTCTGTCACCCAGGGTGGAGTACAGTGGTACAGTCATTGCTCACTGCAGCCTCAAGCTCCCAAGCTCACTCAGTCTTCCTGCCTCAGCCTTCCGATAGCTGAGACTACAGGTACTTGCCACCATTCCTGGCTATTAAAAAAAAACATTTTTTTTTAGAGATAGGGTCTCAGTGTGCTGCCCAGCTAGCCTTAAACTCCTGGCCTCAAGTGATTTTCTAGGCTTGGCCTCCCAAAGTGCTAAGATTACAGGTGGGAGCCAACATGCCCAGCCCCAGATCCCTCTTTTCTAACATTCCCCCCTGCATCCCTATCCAGGCCTGACTCAGGATTAACCCCTGAGTGCCTTCAAATTAACAGCATATAGAAGGGACCTACTATGCAGGGGGAATACTCCTGGGTCCTGGGGTCATCAGGGTGAACAGCACAGTCCCCTCCTGGGGGCCTTGGTGGCATAGAGGCTAAGGAATTAGGAAGGTGGCTGATGGAGTTAGGGTGGCTGGTGGGTAGCTGATGGAATTAGGAGGACACAGGTGGTGATTGAGGAGCAGTGTGGGTTCAGAGGGAGGGAGAAGGGCAGAGGAGGTAGCATGAGCTCTGTCTGCCAAGCCCTGCAGGTTCCAGAAGCACAGATTTCTCGTGACTGAAGACACTTGTCTGCCGTGGCTGGGCAGGTGTGCTGAGGCCAGCTTAGGGGACCTTGGCCTGTGTGCTGAGGAGCTCGGATCGCCTGAGGTCAGCAGGCAGCCACTGAAGCTCATAAGCAGCAGGTGTGTGAGCTCAGCCCTGCATTTGGGCACCCAGCCCACAATGGGCTGATGGGCCAGGAAGCCACTAGAGGAGATTTGTACTGGGTGCAGGAGAGATGGAAGGCAAGGCAGTGGGAGTGGGAATGGGAAGCTGCATCGCCCTCTGGGTGAGAGCTCAGAAGTAGAGTCGGCAGGAGGAGTGCCCAGGCCGAGGGAAAGGGCGGGCACAGGGATAACTGAAAGTCCTTGCTGATCAGCTTGGTGGGGATTCCATAGCCACAGCAAGGAACGCAGGAGGTGGGGCTGGAGGGACAGATGATGGCCTTTATGAGCTTGTAGACATCCAGCAGAGCCATCAAGCAGGCATCTGGGTTCACATCAAGTTTCCTGATCAGAAGGGACATCACAGGCACAGGTTGATTTGAGAGCCACTGGCACAGAGGCAGGTCGAGCTGGGGTCCATGACAGTGAAGGGGGTGTCAGGGAGGCCTACAGGCCAGAGAGCTAATACCAGGGAGGCCATAGTCCCTCTGGAGAATTCATGAAAGGCAGAATCCCCCTGCGACTCAGGAGTGTGGACCTCGAAGAGCGCCTCTGTCCTGGGCATTGGCCTATAGCCCCAGGCTGCCTGGTGGGAGATGCCTCAGTCTCTCTGGCCCTACACCCCAACTTTCCCTGCCACACTGCATAAGTCGGGGCTGCAATTACACAACGTGGGTGTGAGTGGTGTCTTCAGGTGGCCTTTATGTCAACCAGTCTAGAGAAGGCTGATGGCGGGGAGCCCAGAGAGGGAACACAGTGTCCCCTTCTCCCAGGGGCACTGCGGGGAGGTGTGTGTGCTCAGATAGCATGAGCCAGCTACAGAAGGGAGTACAGCATGGAGGCAGGTGCACAGCTGGCCCTTCCTGCCCACCTTGGTTACCAATGGCAGCAAAAGTCACCAGATAGCCACCAAGTCTGTAGCTCCTGTAACACTGCGTTTAAGCCTCACCCTTGTGATTTGGGAATGAAAGGAAATGGAGTCATTCCCTGACAAAGTAAAGATTTTTTGTGTGCATCTTGTTGAGCCCTGTTTTTCAACTTCACAGCATGTTCTTTTCTTACCATCCCTTTAAAACCACTTACCTTAATGGATATCGAAGGGTCTCCATGTAGCCGATAGTGAAAATACTCCCAACATGAAAATAAATGTTATATTTAACTTTTAAAGTATTCGTAGTCTAAGTTCCATTAGAACAAGGAACCTGACTCTGTCTTTTTGTAAATTTAACCAGACAGGCTGGGCCAGGGTTTCTTAACTTGGTGATGCTCTGGGCCGAGTCATTCTTTGTGGCAGGGACTGTCTAGGCATTGCAGGGTGTTTGACAGTGTCCCTGGCCTTTACTTGTTAGATGTCGGTAGCACCCCACCTTCCGGTTGTGATAGCCAAAAAATATCTTCAGGCAAAATTGTCCCAAACTGAGATTCCCTGGCTGGGGGCTGAGTAGCCCCTGTGTGGCAGTGGAATTATTCTGATGGCCTGCAGCCAACTGCCCCTTCCAATTTTTTCTGATCACAGTGCTTGTCTTGCAAATTACCCCTTGCCTCCGCTCTCTAAAATTGGGGCTCATTACATTCTATTGTGCTTGCACTACAAAGCTATCCAGAATGAGTATTATTGGAAGCAAACGGATTTTTTTTTTCTCTTCGAGTTCTGCAATGAAAAATCCTCTGGTGTTACTGTTTAATTGGTTAGTGGTGGCCGTTTGTCAATTTGCCAGCAGGCTCTCTCTTAACTGCTGTCTTTGACGTTGCTGAAACATAAATGTAGAATGATTGAGTTGCCAACATGCTATTAAGTCCTCTACAAAGAGTTTTTCGATGTACTACTGCTTCAGGCTTTTGTGTTTCTATTGATTGATTCGAATACTGAAGAACTTCTTGGCGTATGCAGCCCCGGTGAGAAAATGCGGCTTCTGGTAGGAAAATCGTTGGGTATTGACACCAGGACAATGCAAGGCTTTCCTTTGGTTTTTCTCTGACACAGGATTGACCTCTGGCAAAGCTCCCACGGTTGAGTGGGTACTGGCCACCCATAAAGAAAAGGGAGAGAGGCCAGTGTGGCCAGATGGTTTTGATGAGACAGGGCCAGTTAGAGAAGCCCAGGAAGTGGACAAAGACATCACATCAAGTTTCGGAACTCTTTGACAGGCTTCTTATTGCTGACAAGCAGAAGAAGCCTAGAATCTTGTTTGGGTTTCAGAGCTAGTCAAGATTTGATACTGAGGATGGCAGAACAGGTGCAGACAGGTTGGTTAACCTCCAGTGGATACGAGAACATCGCTAATGTTAGAAGGACACTGTCTTATGCCCTTGAAATTGTACTTCTGGAACAGACTGCTACACGTACATGCAGCAGAAAGCTGTGTGTCATGGTTAGGGATCTGTGATGGCCGGGGACTGCTTGTTAGAACCCCTGGTGTCTGGGCATGGCCTCTGTGCTCCACACAAGCTGTCTCTCATGGTCCTCGTATGTGCGTGCCACTGGCCCTGAGTCCGCTGAGTGGGACACTTGACGAGGAATGTCATGCACACCTGCTGCTCAGCTTCAATCCCTGGAGCATGCACCGAGTTGCTGTGACTAGTCAGTAGATAAGGAAAAGAAAAAATTGTTGGATACTTGCTAGAAATCTGGCAGCTTCTTAGACTAAAATCCCTGAGAAATAGGAACCAATGGAATATGATTGCGCGCAGAGTATCGGATAAGAAAGTTTTAGCCCAGACTCCCTGGATTCATATTCCATCTACTGCTCCTAGGTGTGGGCCTTGGGAAAGTCGCCTTCTTTATCTGTGCCTCAGTGTCTCCATCTGTAAATGAAGATAAGCCAGCACCTACTTCAGAGTCCTTTTTGCACAGATTGAGGTGGTCTGTGTGGAAGGCCCCGGACAGTGTCCTGTTTAGGAGGAATTGCTATGATGGGGACCCTCTTGTCTTGGTGGGGCCTCGGAATGTGTGTGTTTCTGTGACAGGCTGTTTCTTTACAATATTTTCCACTCTCAAGGCACTCTGTATGCACCCCCAGGACACAGAAAGCCCGTGGGAAGCCCCGGGCTGCCCCAGCACATCCACCTGGGGCATTGGGAAGGGACATTCTCGGTGACTGCGTGCTGTCTCTTGCTTGTAGAATCCCTGCCTGCTTCCCTATGGCAAGGCCCTCTACAGCTACGAGGGGAAGGAACCTGGCGACCTCAAGTTCAACAAGGGGGACATCATCGTCCTGCGGCGCAAGGTGGATGAGCATTGGTACCACGGCGAGCTGCACGGCACACAGGGCTTCCTCCCAGCCAGCTACATCCAGTGCGTCCAGCCCTTGCCACACGCCCCGCCCCAGGGAAAAGCACTTTATGATTTTGAGATGAAAGATAAAGACCAAGACAAGGACTGTCTGACATTCACCAAGGTAAGGTGAGCCCCAGGGTGGGCCCCACCAGCCCGTGCACCCTCTGTGCCACCCAGGGATCTTCCCAGCCACAGGCCTGCAGCCAGCCAGTGTCTTTCCTCAGAGTCTGAATCCTGGCTCCTCCCAGAACCCTGGGCAAATGACCCAGCCTCCCTCCCTATGCCTTCATGAATAGGGTGGTGGTTTTGTTGGTTGAATGCAATGGAGGGCACCAGGCTGACACACAGCTCCAGCCCACAGCTACATGGGAGCGTGAGATAATACGAGCCTCCATCAGCACTAGAACGCTCAGTTAACCCGAGTCATGATTCTAAGCACTGACTCAGGTACAGCAGAATGATGCCTTTCCAGGACTCCTGGGGTCCTGTAAGAGGAGTTCATCAGGGGAAACTGCTACAGAGACCCTGGTCAGCTCACAAGGAGGTGATAGCTGGGGCCTTACATCCGTGCATGGAATTCCATGTTCCAGATTTTGCAGCCCTGTCCTCTAGGGCACCTGAGGCAGGGCGGACCAGGTGCACAGAAGCAAACATCTGGGAGCAAACAAAATAGCACTGACAGGTGAAATTGAGCAGGAGGGCCGGGTGAAGTACAGAAGCGACTGGTTCTGGCTGTCCTGGCAGTTACTGTTGAATAATTTTCGGCAGCAAGGGCTCAGCCAACAAGCCCACACTTGGTCTTTACAGCTGTCCCAGGTTCCAGGGGAAATAGTTGGAACCTTGTTTTCTCCATGTGCGAACCAAAGCTCTGAGAGGCTTTGTAACTTATCCAGGCTGGGTGCAGGGTCCTTCCTTCCTCCCCTTCCTTTTCCTTTCCATCTTCATCTCCTGTCTCCTGTGTCTCCTCCATCCCTTGCCCCTCCTACATCTGCTCCCCGCCACCCCCAGATGTAAACAACAGAGCCGGAATCCTAATGCAGATGTCTGATGTTAACACTCACATTCTTCCACTTCCCTGCACAGGGAGTTCTTCCCTTATGTTGGCCTCACGGTATTTTAGATGCCAAGAAGTCATTGTTTGCTCTCTCCTCACTCGGTCTGTCTTGCCTGTGTCTCTCTGTGTCAGTGTTTCTCTCTCTCTCTCTCTCTCTCTCTCACACACACACACACACAGTGTTGTAAATAACAGAACTAGAATTCTAACTCAGATCTCTGCCTCTAAAGCCCATGTCCTTCCTGCTTCCGAGAGGCCACTGCTCTCTCCCCCGTCTGCCAAGTGCAGAGCTCAGCGGTGGCACTGTGCTCTCTGCAGGGCGGCAAGAGAACCAAGCACACCATTTTTGAGCAAAATTGGCATGTCCTGTGCACGGTTGCTATTTATGTCTTGTTCTGTTGTTCAGCCTGACAGTGAATAATCTATTTTTCATTCAGGGATTCAACTCCTTCTCCCTTCCTTTTATCAAGGTGTTCTGATGCTAATTCCGATTGTCATCTGGCTGCACACCTTCCCAGGAAGCTGCACTGGGGCCTCCCTCCCTCCCTGCTCAGTTGGAGGGTGAGAGTAGCAGCTCCCTGGGGCTGTTTGTCAGGCACACAGAACCCCACCTTGCTTTTCTGCTCAGTGGACTCTTTCCCCCACCACCAAGAGAAGACCTGGGGTCACTGGTGCCCCAGGTGGTCACTCATGACCAAGAGCAGGGACCTCTGAACTAACTCTCAGGGTCTGGTCGGGGGGCCTTGCTAAGGAGATAGGTCCCATAATGGCTCCAGGCTCCTCCAGGTTTGGCGGGCTCCATCTGCAGAGCCCAGGCCCTCCTCCCAGGGCCTCACAGGAGGAGGCTCTCCACTCAGGAGAACCCACTGTGAACGGGCTGTCACAGGGCCCTGGAACCTGTGGGCAGGCCCAGCTTCTCTGGTCAGAAGTGACTGCCTGCCTTTCCTGCCATCACCATATAACCTGCTGCATTCCACGGGCCTCTGCCCAGGATGTGCAGTGAAGGCTAGAGCCCACTGGACAAGAGGACAAAGGGCACCTGCCTAATTATTGCCAGAAAAGTGCCGGGCCCTGACTCTGCGTCAGGTACTGTGCTGTGTCCATGGACGCAGTCAGGCCTGCTGCCCGTATGGGGCCCACAGTCAGGTGCGGGAGACAGGCCAGCGGAGAAGTGTGCAAAAGACAGGCCAGAGGCTCACGAGCTACATTGGATCACCTGGGGCAGACCGGGCATTTAGTGAAGGTTCCGGAGTAGTCAGTGATGGAATTCCATGTTCCATGTTAACAGGAAACAGTGAAATTAGAGCCATCAGGCTTAGACTTATTCTGTGGTTGGCATGTGGGGTGGGAGTAGCCGAGCAGGGGTCTGTCTGTTCCCGAGTGGGCAGTGTCACCATCAAGGTGGGCGTGGTT
This sequence comes from Cacajao melanocephalus, assembly GCA_963573385.1. Classification (NCBI taxonomy): domain Eukaryota; kingdom Metazoa; phylum Chordata; class Mammalia; order Primates; family Pitheciidae; genus Cacajao; species Cacajao melanocephalus. The sequence goes on along the minus strand of CAUYLG010029642.1, from coordinate 12,690 downwards.
GCCCAGGCTCTCTGGAAGGTGATCTCTGGGTTGAATTGAGGGCAGAGGCGCCAGCCAAGGGAGGCCCAGCATGCTGTTTCAGGATCTGTGATGGCTCCCACAGGAGACGAGGGGGAAGTGTCATATCACAGATTCTTTGTTCAAGGACTTTCTTTACTTGAATCCTGTGAGTTAATGTAGAGAATTAGAGTCCCCTGGGTGTGATCCCTAGAGGGACTTGTGCTGTGACACTACCTTCCTGCCATGCCTCTGTGCCCACTTTCACCCTGTGACCCCCACGGGGCGAGGCCGGGCAGGGAATGGCCACCTCTGCTACCTGTCCTGTGCTGTTGCATCTCTCACTCCACAGCGTCTGAAAATAAAGGCCCCAAGAGACATGGGCAACTCCACATGACTCTCTGCTTAGTTCCTGTTTTCCTCCACGGTGGGTCTGACCCACTCCACTTCCCCCGTGCCTGGCATGCAGCCGAGACACACACACTGGCTCTGACAACCTCCATGTGAATCAGACCTCCAGGAACCAAATGGTTCCTGTGCTGCAGCATAGGTGCTGGTTCATGGTCTCCCCTCTGGGGAATGTTTGTATTCTTTGGATATGTTCCGTCCCAGAGACAGCGAGGAAAAAAGGGTCTCTGAAAGCTATTGTAACCCCCCTTTACATGGCATCACTGTGACAGACTGATGGAGCTTAAAGCTGGTGGATCAAAGCAAGATTTTTATCTTTGGTGTTTGCTTTTGAATAGTCCTGTTAAAGCGGCATTAATTAAAGTCCTTCTAAAATCTAGTCTTTGCTTTATTTCAGAAGAAAATGAATAATCCGTTTTTGTAAAGCAGCTTTAGGAAAAAAAATTTTTTTTGAGACAGAGTCTCACTCTGTTGCCAGGCTGGAGTGCAGTGGCACCATCTCGGCTCACTGCAACCTCTGCCTTCTGGGTTCAAGCAGTTCTCCTGCTTCCGCCTCCCGAGCATGTAGGACTACAGGTGCCCACCACCATGACCCACTAATTTTTGTATTTTTGGTAGAGATGGGGTTTCACCATGTTGGCCAGGGTGGTCTCTATCTCCTGACCTCGTGATCCGCCCACCTCAGCTTCCCAAAGTGCTGGGATAATAGGCGTGAGCCATTACACATGGCCAGAAAAATGATATTTTATTACTTCTTATTAGCCCCACTCCAGAATGCTTGGCATGTGCAAATAAAAAGACGACAGGCAAGAACTGGGGCCCAACTCTGCCAGCTGGTTTCTGAGGAGCCTCCACACATGCTGGGCCAGTCACCCGGGAAAGGCTTGCCTCGGTGGGGCCTTGCAGTGAGGGCCTCATGCCAACTGTGTGACTTAGGGTAACACATAACCTTGCTGTGCCAGGAGCACCTCATCTTCCCAGTCAGAATGCCAGTGTGCACTCTGTGAGGTGCCGAGGACCACGCGATATAAATAAATTGCTGAGCCTAGGGTTTGGAGCACAGGAGGGAAATGTGAACTACTCCATTCTTTGAGCCACTCACTCTATATTATCTTACTTAGTTCATCTGCAAGATTTGGCAAGGGTTTACCGAGCCTCTATTCTGTAACTGTCAGTTCATGAGAACGTGGTCATCTCATTACCTGGCAGCTGCATTTGCTGTGCAGGGCCTGAGCTGCCCTTGATGCGTTCCAGCTGGGATGCTCAGGAATCCTCAAAGACCACGGGGTTTTCTCAGAGAGTGCCCACCGGAATCACTTTTGCACCCGACTGCAGTGGGGCCCCCAGACTTGCCACGTCAACCCTAATCCCCACTAGGGATGCCACGTGAAGGAGCCACAGGGCTTGGTGACTGCAACCACTGCACTGTCCTAACCCTCATCCCACCCCCACCCACCCCCAATTTTGTCCTGATCTAGTCAGACCGTAAGACCCTTCCGTGTGACCTTCTTATGCTCCTGAAGGTTTAATCATTTCTCAAAATCATGGGAGTTCTTACCTTTGTGAATTAACCCAGTATTAATTCCAAACTCTGCTCTTCTGATCCCAGAGACAGACACAGATGGATAAAAATCAAACTTAGAGTTCAGACTCTAGCATGAGGTAGACACAGATTCAAGTCATGGCACTTTTCTTTAGTGATGTATGGCGACTCTGGAATATTTACTTAGTCTTTGAGTTGCTTTTTTAAACTATAAATGGAGTTGATATTAGGATTACGTGAGCAAAGGCATTTTAAAACCCAACCTCAAAATAGGCATTCCAGTAAATATTTGCTGTCTGCCCTCTCCTTTCTTCCTGTCTCAGGAAAAGTTGCTCTTCCGTCAGATGGTACATACCACTTTTTATGTTAGCCCAGAGTACTCACAGGAAAGTAAGCTTCCCTCCTAAAGCCAGACTTCATGGAGAATGAGAACTTGCAGGACTGGTCTGCTATGTTTTTACTTTCCTGGTGGCTAAATCTCAGAGAGGATTGTCTGGGGGTAGCAGTGCTCTGCCCCTTGTGTCGAGGCCAAGGTCCCCTCACCAGTAGAGCCAGCCGATGGGCAAACCTCTAAAGTTGCAGTATCATCTCTGCTTCTTCCTGACTGAGAATTGAGATTGCTTTGGGGGCTGAGAAGATGAGGAAACTTTAGCTTTACCTCTTTCCATATCATATACATGAACCAATGCGAGATAAGCTCATGCAGATCTAGGGAGTCCATGTCATTCTCTACCTTCCTGGGCACCCCACTTGGGCTACTTTACCCTGAAGTTATCCAAGAAATTCAGGGAGCCAGTTTTCCTTTTTGGCTCCTTGCTTCATGGATTTCTCCTCGTAGTCGGTGCACCTGCAGCCACCTCTGTACAGAACGGGGCTTACCGTGAAGGAGGCTCAACTCGCAGGGCACAGGGCAGAGGGGAGCAGAGCAGCCTGGCAGCCATTATAGACCACCCTTGCCCAGCCCCTTCTAACAGCAAAGGGGGGGTTGAAGAAATGGCACAGATAAGTTTTGATTTGCAGGCAAAGCTTGGGATGTATCTGAAGCTTTGCCAGAAATGATCAGAACCTACACCAAATGTGAGCTCCTCTCCCCACAGACACGCCTGGCTCCTGGAAGCCATCCTGGCCCTGGTCACTGCAGGTGCCCCACCTGTTCTCCACTGGGTGCCTGACCCACCTCTCAAACCTGTGCCACATGGAGCCTCTGCTCAGAGCCCTCAATGGGCAAAGTCAGTGCTGCCCATGAGACCCCACCTGACCCAGTCCTTGCTCCCTCAAGGGCTTGATCCACTGCCGGCTCCATGCTCATTCCCTGCACAGCTGCACCGGCCTCCTGGTGGGTTCTCCCTGCAGCCGAGCCCACCGCCTCCCTATGCCTGTGTGGCTGCCTCCCCCAGCCGCGTTGCCCCCACCCATTTATAGCTCAGTCCTCGTCCTCAGCAAATCTCTGCTGGAGGTGCGGGCTACCCTCTCCCACTGTGGGAGGGAGCACCCCACACTCAGGCTTCCTCTCCGCACCCTTTTTCCTAAGAAGTAGGTGTTCACAGTCATGTGACACCATCTGCCTGAGGGTGGGTTGAGACCCCTCCATTGCCTGGCCCCAACACAGGGTGGCAAGGAGCACCCGGAGAGACATGGAGGGAAACCTTGATGGTTGAGCGGGTCCCCTGCGTCGCCTGGCCAGGGCTGGCAGGCCTGCTGGAGGGAGTGCCCCTGTCTCCTCACCCAGGCTCCTTGGTCCATTCCTTCACTCTTCAGACATTTATCAACCTTGGACTGTGTGCCCAATGCCAGAGACAGTGAGGAGGGCACTGCCCTTAGGCACTCACAACCCATGGACGTGGAGACAAGACGAGAGAGTCTCTCCTGCCTGTGTGTGCATGCATGTGTCCGTGTGCAGTGGGGGCTGCCGGCAGCGAGAGGGTGTGACCTCTGATCTCTCCTCTTCCACCTGTGGCCATAGATTCCCCTCAGCCCTGAGACTCCCTGAGGGGTCTGCCTCTGCCTCCCTTTGGAGTTCAGATATGTGATATGATGGGAACACCAGGGGAAGCCCCTGCGTGCTCTGGAAAGTCAGAGCCCCCTGAAGCCTCAGCGACAGCAGGACAAGGATGCAGGGCCAGCCTGCTAGGTGTGGGGCTGATAGCAGCTAACAGTTCAATAACAGCCTCACCATAGACAGCAGTCGGCTGTCAGAGGCACAGTTTTGGGTCATTTCTGCGCCAAAAGGCCGAGGGAGTTTCTGAGCTTTTCCTTTTTTAATTTTCCCTTCTCCCTGAGACACGGAGTGGGTTGGGCCCTCTGTGTGTGGCTGGCCTGCATGCTGCCAATGGACACTGCCTGTATCAGCCTGGGTCACTGCTGTGGAGTGGCCTTGTGGAGCAGACAGCCCATGCCCCTGCAGGCCCAGAGGCTGAGGGGGACCCGGCAGGGCCAGGGGCCTTCTCTGGGCTCCAGCTTGTTATTGCTTCTAGGAAACCACTCGACTGCACAGGAGCAGGGAGAAGTGGGGGCGTTCAGGTGACCTCCAGGAGAGCAGGGCTGTGGGCCACTCATGGCCATGCAGGGACTGCTTCTGGCATTTTATGTGTGATTTTTCCACATGGCTTGCTTAGGAGAGGGAAATCTTAGGCGCTGGATGTGGGTTTATCCAGAGCTGCTGAGGGAACTCTCCAAGGTTTTCATTGACTGTGCCATTTCATGCTGAGTTCCCAAATGCCTGATGTGTGAGCTGCGACATTTGCCAAGATGTGCCTTTAAAGCGATGTCAAAGGGCAGTGTGCTCCGCCAGCCACCTCCAGTGGCATCCTCGAGGGACAGGGAGGGCAAGCGTTGGTGCCCTGCTCACAGCCTCTGTTCTTCACAGAGGCCCATCTGTGTCCGTGGCTTTCCTTCTCCCCAGGTGGAAGTGAACACACAGACTTTGGAAGAGGCAGGTAAATTAGTTTAAAATGCAGTTTAAAGACCCTTTGTAGATGGCAGGTGCTACCGTATCACCTGAATCCTTTGCAAATGTATTATCCACCAAGCCTTAGGAAGAAAGGCGATGTAGTTTTTTAATAACTACTTTATGTTTATAGCTCAGACTTACAATCATTTAGGACCACGCTGAGACCACCTGAATACAAAGGAGAGCCACTGCCATATGGCAGTGGCATTTGGTGTATTTTCAAACTTGGAAATACCAGGGAATGGGGAAAACAGCATATGGAAGTCTACGGGCCCACAGTGAGTAATGAGCACTTGACATGAAACCTGTAAATGAAACTGAGCTTTGTATCTGAAAGAGAAATGATGTCAGGGAAACAAGTTTCATTCATAAAATTCTTGAATGCTGCCATATTGTCTGCCTCATCTGACTCTTGGTGATGCCTGTGGTTTCTGCTTTGGTTTAGTTTTCTCATCTCTATCATGCAAGGGTTGGTGGACTAGGACTCACTGGCAAAATCCTGCTTGCCACCTTTTTGTAAATAAAGTTTTATTGGTACACAGCCATAATTCACGTATGTGCTGTCATGCTATAATGGAGGGTTGAGTAATTGACCTATAAATTCTGAAATAGTTACTATCCGGCTCTTTGTAAAAAACGTTCCTGACCTGTGACATAGAGCACAGCACTATCAGGGCAAAGGGCACTTCAGCGTGGTTTTCCTCTTCCACTATTGGGAGCCTCCAGTATTGAGTGTGTGTCTGTTAGGAGGGAGTGAGTGGAGAGCCTGGGGACGCCCTCCTCTGTGAAGCAGCAGCTTAACATTCAGGTCTAGCCCATGCAGATCAGTCTTGCCATCTTCATATACAAAGCCCATTTGGTGTTTTGAGGAGGGATATTTCTCCCTATACTAACGAGTCTGCAAAGTAGGTATTTCCTTCTTCCTTGTCCTTCTGAAAGCAATGGCTCCAGGTTTTTGTAAAATCAGAGACCTGTTGTGATCTAGCCATGAAAAGTTGCCATTGTTTCCCTGGTCCTGCATTGGGGGTGGAGAATCATTATTGTTTCCAGAACACACCAGATTTGTGCTAGTAGCCCTAACATGCTACAGTGAATGTTTTCATTGCCCAGCATGCAAACATTCCTCTTTGGGGATTGTAACTATTGTGGGAGTTTGGGTTAGAGGCAGAGCTGGGGACTCTTCTTGACATTCTTAGAGTTAATTATGGATTTTTAGGTATAGGGAGTGGCTGACTCCCTGCACCCCAATATGCTCACAGCCCAGCCTCTACACCAAAATGACTGCCAACTAAATAGGAGCATTCTGGTCCCACCACCCTCCTGAGGTCCCAGACAGCCACAGAAACCAGAAATTCCCCCATTGATATTTGAGCCAGAACAGACACCTGCTGCCAGGTGCCACCACACTGCAGCTAGGTCTGTGTTGGATTTGCCACTCTAGCCAGATGGAGCTGTGGCAGGGTCCGCTGCTCATTCACTAATCACAACACTCAACATGCTTGTGTTTTAGACCCCACATGTTGCAGCATGGTGAGGTTTTCATGAGCTTTCACAGTACCAGATGCTGACCTTCTCTTTACCAGCAGGTCCCCTCCTCCTCCTTGGGAGAGGATAGTTTCTTCCCTAGCCAAAGGCCCTTCCCAGGGCTTGACACTTAGGAGATGCTCAAAAATATTAGTGGCGTGATGAGGAGGAACTTGACCCTGCTAAACACTAGCAGTGCTGGCCAACTCCTGGCCTGTGAGGTGCACCCATCTTTGGACAGCCCTGCCTCACGTGGAGCCTGCCCACGTCGCAGTAACATGCTGTTCTTGGTGCAGATCCCACCCTCCTGGGTGACTGAAAATAAGCCTGGTTCTTCAGCATTGTAATGATGCCAAAGTTTAAAGACAGTGATTATGGCCCCCACAGTGCTCTCACTCCCCAGCTGAGCCACCCCACCTCCTTCCCTGGCTTGCCATGACTTGGTTCCGACTGTTCCCGCGATGGTCCGCTTCTGCAGCACAGATGTCCTGTAGAGACATGCTAGCGCTGAATGCAACATTCAAGGTGTGCTGCTGCTTGTCCATACCAGATAGACTGTTGCCTTTAAAAAACAAAAGCTTTTTTATTATGTTATATGTATTTAATAATTATACATAATATACCAGAAAGTTCACTAATCATAATTATGCAGCTTGATGATTGTCACAAACAGAATATATTCCTACCCAGTGATGACATGATACACACTGGGGCTCCTGTGCCTCTGACGGTTACCAGCCTGCCCTCCCCGCATGTCTACTAACACTGCAGATGAGTTGTGTTTGCTCATGAACTTCAGATCAAGGAATCATGCAGGATTTATTTTTGTGTTCAGCTTTGTTTTCTCTCAGTTTTATATTTGTGAGCGCTACACCCATGTTGTTATAGGGCACTGTAGTTTGCTCATTTTCATTGGTGTATAGTGCTATTTTAGGTTTTTAAAAAATAGACGTTGTATTTTTTAGAGCAGTTTTAGGTTCACAGCAAAATTGAGCAGAAGATACAGAGATTTCCCATAAACTCCTGCCCCCATATGCACAGCCTCCCCATTATCAACATCATCCACCAAAGTGGTGCATTTGTTTCAATCAATGAGCCTATATTGACACATCATTATCACTCTAAACCTATAGTCACTCTTGATGCAGAGTCTGCTGATTTGGACAAATGCAAAATGTCATGTATCTGCCATTAAAAAAACCATACAAAGTAATTTCACTGCCCTGAAAATCCTCTAATCTGCCTATTCATCCCTCCCTCCCCCACCACTCCTGGCAGCCACTGACCTTTGTACTGTCTTCATAGATTTTCTTTCCCAGAATGTCATACAGTTGAAATCATACAATATGTAGCCTTTTCATAAGGGTTTCCTTTACTTAGCAATTTGCATTTAAGATCCTTCCATGTCTTTTTATAGCTTAATAGCTCATTTCCTTTTTTATCATTGAGTAATATGTCATTATCTGGATGTACCACAGTTTGTTTATCCATTCATCTACTAAATGACATCTTGGTTACTTCCCTGTTTGGGTAATTACAAATATAGTCACTCTAAACATCTGTATGCAGGTTTTTATGTGGACATAATTTTCAGCTCCTTTGGATAAATACCAAGGAGTGTGATTACTGGTTTGCATGGTAAAAGCATGCCTACTTTTGTAAGAAACTTCCAAACTGTGTTCCAAAGTGGCTGTGCCAATTTGCGTTTCTGTGAGCTGTGAATGAGCGTTCCTGTTGCTCCACATCCTCATCAGCAATTAATGTTGTCATCAGGGAAATGCAAATTAAAACAATAATGAGATATCACTACACACTGATTAGAATTGCTAACTCTGTGTAGTGATATCTCATTGTTGTTTTAATTTGTATTTCCCTGATGACAAATGATGTGAGCATATTTCCATATTCCTATTTAATACCTGTATGTCATCTTTGGTGAGGTGTCTTCTTTGGTGAAGGTCTTTGACTCGTCGTTCAATCAGATTGTTTTCTTATTGTTGAGTTTTAAGAGTTCTTTGTATAATTTGGATGAGAGTTGTTTATCATAGTGGTCTTTTGATAATATTTTCTCCCAGTCTGTAGCTTGTCTTTTCATTATCTTGACAGTGTATTTGGCAGAGTACAAATTACTAATTTTAATGAAGTCTAGCTTATCAGTTCCTTTTGGTGATATCATGCTTTTGGTGATAAATCCAAAAAGTCATTGCCAAACCCAAGGTCATCTAGATTTTCTCCTACATTATCTTCTAGGAGTTTTGTAATTTTATATTTTCCATTTAGGTCTGTGGTCTGTTTTGAGTTCATTTTTGTGAGGGGTAGAATGTTTATTTTTAGATTCATTTTTACATGTGGATGTCTAGTTTTCCTCCCACTGTTTATTTTTAAAACTATATTTTCTCCATTGTGTTGTCTTTGCTTTTTTGTCAAAGATCAGCTGACTGTATTTATGTGGGTCTATTTCTGGGCTGTCTTCCATTCCATTGATCTGGTTGTCTATTGTATTGGCAATAACAGACTGTCTTCATTACTGTAGCTTTATTTTCAGTCTTGAAGTCATGTAGTGTTGGTCCTTGTTTTTCTTCAATATTTGTTGGCTTTTCTGGGTCTCTTGCCTCTCCATGTAAACTATATTATCTGTTTCTCAATATTCACAGAATAACTTGCTTCATAGATTTTTTTTTCCCAGAATGTCATACAGTTGAAATAATAAAATATGTAGCCTTTTCATAATGGTTTCCTTTACTTAGCAATTTGCATTTAAGATCCTTCCATGTCATTTTACAGCTTAATAGCTTATTTCCTTTTTTATCATTGAGTAATATGTCATTATATGGATTATTTTGACTGAGCTTGTGTTAAATCTATACACTAGTTTGAAAATAACTGATATCTTGACAATATTCTTTCTATCCATGAACATGAAATATCTATTTGTTTAGTTCTCCTTTGATTTCTTTCATCTGAGATTTTTAGTTTTTCCTATACAGATCTTAGACATATTTTGTTACATTTATACCTAAGTATGTCATTTATACCTAAGTATTTCATGATACCATTTACATTTATACCTAATGTAAATTGTATCATGATTTAACTTTTAAATTTCATTTGTCCATTCATCGTACTGGTTGATTGTCACTAATCTGGAAATTTGAATCCAGAATGCTCCAAAATCCAAAAGTTTTTGAGCACCAACATGATGCTGCAAATGGAACATTCCACACCTGACTGTATGTAAAATGAAGTACACAACACACAGTTTCTTCCCCAAGGGAAAAAGGACCCTCTCAGGCACCTTTGACTGTGATATTTATTTTCCACACATGCCCAGATTCTGCCATGCAAGCACAACCATAAAGGGTCATAAAATGGCACATGTGTAGGCTGCACATGCCAATGGCAGCTTCTCCACATGCAAAGGGAGATTTCTGTGACCATTGTTGATGGGCAGATGACTCTGGAAAAAAATATTTTTAAAAGCCATGAAGCAGAATGTCTCCTGATCCACAGAGGACCCACTTACTGGTCCCTAACCACTTCTGATGTTTCCTCTCACCAAAAAAAAAAAAAAAAAAAAAAGAGAGAGACAGTTACCTTTTAATGAAAGCACAGCATCATGGTGGAAACTGAAAGCCTGCCATTGTTTTGTTGTTGTTGTTTAACAGCTGATACAGATATTCTGGAGAGGCTACTGTGATGCTTAGTTACTCTGAACATGTAATTTTTTCACTGTATTAATAACAAGTCATGTTTTTTACTGCTAAGTACTTAGGTGTGAATAATTGTAAGAAAGTGATTAGTGATTGCTTATTGGTAGCATATAAATCCAGAGTCAGGAGTGAGACTGATGCCAAACAACTACAGCTTGTCCACATGGGTGACATGCTTTGCTTTCTGTAGGCTCAATGTACACAAACTTTGTTTCATGCATAAAATTATTAAAATGTTGTATAAAATTACCTTCAGGTTGTGTGTATAAGATATATATAAAACACAAATGAATTTTATATTTAGACTTGGGTCCCATCCCCAAGATATCTCATTATATATATGCTGATATTCCAAAATCTGAAAACATCTGAAGTCCAAAATAGTTTTGGTCTCAAGCATTTCAAATAAAAGATACTCAACCTGCATATAGGAAAGCAATTGACCTTTGTGTATTAATCTTGTATCCTGCAACCTCGCTATAATCAAGTATTAGTTCTAGAAGTTCTTCAGTTGGTTCTTTCAGATTTTCTAGATAATCATGTCATCTGTAAACAAAGAGTTTTATTTCTTCCCAATCTGTATACTTTTTATTTCCTTTTCTTGTCTTATTGTATTATCAAGTATTTTTAGTATGATATTAAAAAGCAGGGGTGGAGAGTACATTCTTGCCTTGTCCCTGATCTCAGTGGGAAAATTTAAAGTTTCTCAACATTAAGGATGATGTGAACTCTAGGTTATTTGTGAATATTCTTTATCAAGTTGAAGAAGTTCCCATCTATTTATAGTTTACTGAGAGTTTTTATCCTGAATGGGTATTGGATTTTGTTAAAAGCTTTTTCTTCATTTATTGATATAAGCATGGGATTTTTCTTCTTTAGCCTGTGGATATGATAGATTACATTCATTGATTTTTAAATATTGAGCCAGCCTTGCATACCTGGGATAAATCCCACTTGGCTGTAGTATATAAGTCTTTTTATACCTTGTTGGATTAAATTTTCTAATATATTGTTGAGGATATTTGCATTTATATTCATGAGATAGTCTGTAATTTTCTTTTTCTCACAATGCATTTCTCTGCTTTGATATTAGGGTAATGTCAGAAGTGAAAGACATCGTAGAGAATTAGTATAATTTCTTCCTTTATATGTTTGGTAGAATTCACTAGTGAACCTATCTGGGCCTAGTGCTTTCTGTTTTGAAAGTTTATTAGTTATTTATTGTTTCTTTTTTTTTTTAATGGAGTCTCACTGTTGCCCAGTCTGGAGTGCAGTATTGCGATCTCGTCTCACTGCAACCTCCACCACCCTGGTTCAAGCAATTCTCCTCCCTCAGCCTCCCGAGTAGCTGGGACTACAGGCATGTGCCACTACGCCTGGATAATTTTTTTTTTTTTTTGTATTTTTAGTAGAGGTGGTGTTTCACTATGTTGGTCAGGCGGGTCTCGAACTCCTGACCTCAAAGATTCACCCACCTTGGCATCCCAAAGTGTTATTCAGTTTCTTTAATAGATAAAAGCCTATTGAATTGTCTGTGTTTTCTTGTATGAGTTTTAACAGACTGTGTCTTTCAAGGAATTGTTCCATTTCATCTGGGCTATCAAATTTGTGAGCATAGCATTATTTGTAGTATTCCTTCATTTTTTAACATCCATGAGACATATAGTGATATCCCCTCTTTTATTCCTGATATTAGTAATTTGTGTCCTCTGTTAGAGTTTGCCAGCTAGAAGCATATGATTCTTATTGATCTTTTTAAAGAAAACTTTGTTTCATTGATTTTTCTCTATTGATTTTTCTCTGTTGATTTTCAGTTTTCAATTTCATTGATTTCTTCTTTTATTTCTTTTATGTTGTTTATCCTTTGCATTTAATTTGCTCTTTTTTTCCTAGTGTCCTAAAGTGGAAAGTTGGATTATTTATTTTAGATCTTCCTTCTTTTCTAATCTATACGTTCAGTCCTGTAAATTTCTCTCTAAGCACTGCTTTTGCTGCAGCTCACAAATGTTGGTAAATTACATCTTCATTTTTATTTAGTTAAATATATTTTTTAAATTTCTCTCAAGAGGTTTTTCTGAGCCCCAAGTATTATTTGAGTGTATGCTGTTAAATCTCCAAGTATTTTGGGATTTCCAGCTATCTGTCTATTATGGATGTCTAATTTAATGCCATTGTGGTCTGAGAGTAGACACTGTATGATTTCTATTTGTTTAAATTTGTTAAGGTGTGTTTTCCGGACCAGAATATTATCTATCTCAGTGAATGTTCCCTGTGGGCTTGAGAAGAATGTGTAATCTGCTGTTTTTTGATGAAATATTCTATGCTTGCCAATTGTGTCCGGTAGAAGGATGGTGCCATTAAGTGCTATTAACTTCAGTTATATTCTTTTTTTTTAAAATTGCAGTTTAGGTTTTCAAGTACATGTGAAGAACATGCAAGATTGTTGCATAGGTACACACATGGCAGTGTGATTTGCTGCCTTCCTCCCCATCACCTATATCTGGCATTTCTCCCCATGCTACCTCTCCCCAACTCCCCAACCCCCGCTGTCCCTCCCC